>LNAC01000122.1:2091577-2345075 GCA_002007465.1 Ailurus styani
CCCCCCCCCACCTCACTTTAAAACCACAATAATGGAGTATTATTAGTCAGTGTCTTTAGTTGCAAAAAACTGCCTTGTTTAAGAAAACAATTCACTGGAATCAGGAAGCTCCTAGAATTGCCTGGGGGCCCAGAGATCCAGATTTGGAAAACTGACAGGAGCAAAGGGAGACCAGGCAGTGGAAGCACAGTCCAAAGTCAGCCTCCAAACACCGTCTCTCCCACTGCTGACCCGAGGTACAGAAGATACTCACCACTGGGTAGGCAGTTTTCCAATGAATAGTTCCTCAGTGGATACCCCCAACGGCCAGCTCAAGGGGCCTGCCTCCTGCTGACAAGATTGAAAAACATATCTAGTATTTTTCAACTTCTCTACATGGGAGAGGCTATGCCAAGTGTCATACACTGACGGATTCTTTATGTTTTTTTAATTTTTTTAATTTATTTTTTTTATTCTTTGCCCCAGGGGTACAGGTTTGTGGATCATCCGGCTTACATCTTTCACAGCATTTATCAAAGCACAAACCCTCCCCAATGTCCATAACCCATCCACCCTATCCCTACCTTCCCACCCCCCAGTAACCCTCAGTTTGTTTTGTGAGATTAGGAGTCTCTTATGGTTTGTACACTGACGGATTCTTACACTTAGAAAGAGGGTTCCAGGGCCCTGGGTGGCTCAGTCGGTTAAACGTCTGCCTTCGGCCCAGGTCATGATCCCAGGATCCTGGGATAGAGTCCCACATCAGGCTCTCTGCTCAGTGGGGAGCCTGCTTCTCCCTCTCCCTCTGCTGCTCCCCCTGCTTGTGCTCTCTCTCTCTCTGTCAAATAAGCAACAACAAAAAATCTTTAAAAAAAAAAAAGAAAGAAAGAAAGAAAAAGGGTTCCAAAGCTGGGCAGCTCCTCCAAAATGACAAACATCTTTGACAAAGGATTTTTTCTAGGCTTTCTCCTTAAATGTGCATCTTTTTCATATATATAAAGTAATAGCAGCACCTACTATCAACCCCTCACACACCAACAGTATGACACAGTTAGCTAAGCCAACCTGCTAGAACATGAGACGCCTCTGAGCTTCTACTCTTGGCAAATCAGTCTTCCTGCCACCCTCATCAGCAGACTGAGCTAGGCTCAACTCTTCTGTGCCTCCAAGCAGGCTGCTCTTGCTTTCATCATATCTCTCACCCTCTTTTGTAAAGGCCTATTCTGTTCACTTGTCTGTTAACCCTTTGGGACTAAATGCATTGGGGAAAAAAAGAGTTTGTGTCTCTAGCACAAATCACATTCCTTGGCACCTACAGGAAATAAGTAAATATTTGCTCAACAAATGTATAGAATGAAACGTCAGTGTCAAGACTCCAAAAGATGGAAAGTAAAAATCGCAGGTGTTTCCATATTACTTTTTAACCTCAAAACATTAGTCAGAACAAATTCTTAAATATTTTTTGCGAGATGATGCAAACCACGATGCACCCATGACCTTCGCGAAAGAGTTTTCAAGAACACCAAAGCTTTAGAGGGTTCGGTTTGAGACGTGGCTCTAATTGAGGCACTGTGTCCCTTAGCTCTCTGCCCAGTTTGGATTCCTGAGTCGCAAGCCCAGGATACCCCATCCTCACCCCCACCATCGCACAGACCACTGCTTATCATCATCCTATTTCCTACTTTCCTCTGCAAGTCAAGGAGCTACACCTAAGGACCAAAAAAATGTCAAACATCCCTACACTGAAAATCAATTGCTTTTTAACAATTTTTCTCACCCATGCCTAGAAGTTTTCTAACTGGGACTTCCAATGAAATACCTAGTCTCCCAAACACTGCTCTGACTGGCCAGAATGGAGCAGATGGCTGCCACCCTGGCATCATTTGGTTTTTACTGAATAACACATCACCCAAAATTTGGTGGCTTCAAACAATAGTCCTTTATTACTGCTCTCAAGTCTTTCATTGGCGGGTTGATGCTGCAGATCTGGGTCCGGATTGGACTGGCTGCTCTTGGCTGGGCTTGCTCATGCATCGCTGGTCAGCTGGCTGATCAGCTAGAAGCTGGATGGTCTAGGATGGCCTCACTCACATATGCAAGACGATCTACAGACGGGAGTGAGGAGAGCTACTGAGTCATACGTCTCTTATCATCCAGCAGGCTAGCCAAGCATCTTCACATAGTGACAGCAGCAGCAGCCCCGTGTGCAACAAAAGAGGACAAGCCTCAGAGTGCAAGCACTTTCCACATCTCTGTCTCATATTTGCTATTACACTACCAGCCAAAGCAAGTCACATGGTCAAGCTCAGATTCGGTGTAAGAAAGGACTGCTCAGGGACCTGGGTATAAAGAAGCCACAAACAAATTGGAGGCCATTACCACAACAATCTCGCACATATCTTTGACCCAACGTGACTTCATTCTTCAATCTCTTCAAAACATTTAGATGTTTAATTTGGAGATTGGAAGATGTCTCATAGGAAGGCTCATGCGGGGCTCGATCCCAGGACCCTGGGATCATGACCTGAGCTGAAGGCAGACACGTAACCGACTGAGCCACCCAGGCGCGGCCCTTTCTAATTTCTTTTGTGTGTAGTTCAGATGGCCAACTGTGTGTTAGAACAAGGCACAGACATTTCACACAGCACCCAGGCAAGTGAGCTTTTGAGAGAGACTGCTCATATGCACTGTCATTCACATGAGTCTGAATCCACAAACACAGAGATTTGGTGAGTGCCATTTGCAGCTGTATCCCCAGAGCCTGGAACACAGCCTAATACATAATAGGAGATCATCTATTCAACAATTTATTTTTCTTGATCTCCTACTACATGTACTGCACTGGGGCTGGAGATACAGAGGTGAAAGATCTAGTCCTCATCCTAATCAAGAAATGGTGGGAGTCCAAATTAAGACAGAAGCAAAGGAGCTGAAGCAAAGGGGCCAGAAATGAAGAAACTGAGAAATGAAGGAGGGAAAATCCACAGGTCTTGATGATGGTTCTATGTGGAACAGGAGCGTGAGGGAAGAATCAAGGATGACTGCCAGGTGACTGGCTGGATGGTAGGGTAGAGGGGAGACCCATTTCCGCATATTGCAAGCCCAGTTGTAAATAACAGTACCTGGATTCCAAGTAGCCACTCTTTTGTTTCAATAACAATTGTTAACTAGAGAAAACTTACCCATAAGCATGCATGACTTTCCTTAGCCCTACACACTCTAAGGAATCCTTTAAACTCATAAGTCTTCAATATTATTGCAATTATCTTTTCAATGTCTACTCTATACCATCTCAAACATGTAATCAAACCTAAACTTAGTAAAATTATTTTTCTATAGAGTAATATATTTTTATTGTCCTTGTCCACTGCTAGAAGCCAACAATCTCTTTTTTATTGCTATTATCTTACAATCATAAAAGCTCTGTGGTTGGGTTATGATTGCTTCAAATGAAGAAACTTAGTCCAGGTAATTTCTCACGACAGAAGTCCATGAGGAAGGTTAAGTCTGAAATCAAGCATATCAGATAATGCATCCAAGTTCAGACATTTGATTTATTGCCTATCCTTTCTAATGATTAAATATTCGGCTGCCCCATTGAAACCACACACATATTCATACTATGAAGTTCAAAGCAGGTTAACTGTATACTAACTTTCCACCTTCGTCCTCTGGAGAAAACCATCAGCCTACACACAACTCATAAAAACAAAGAAGGATTGGATACTAAGATCCAAGAAAGAGTAGAAGCGACTAATGAGGATGTGAGCGTCAGATTTCTCTTCCTAAACACCAGGTTCTAGCAAAGTTTTTCTTTGTGGTAAAGGAACTCAAGAACAGCTGTCAAAAATATGGCACCGCTAACCCTTTAACAAATTAAAAAGCACCATCTGCAGGCACTGCAGTCTGGATAAGCAGATGTGCACCAAGTACAAAGCCCAGGGAAGAGAAAATGGCTTGGCAATGCTGAGGTTAAGGGGTCTGAAAGCAGACAGCATATGCTTCTCCAATAAAAGGAGCTCTCCACTACAGAAGCCAACAATTTGTAACATTTATAAATCGCTATTGAACCCCTAATGTACCTCTAAATACCTGCATTCATGTTTTTAAAGTTTCTTTAAGAACAGTAAGTAGATCAATTACAGAGGACTACAAGTTCAGCATCTTTCCATGTACCATTAGTTGTTCAGTTTAGCCGAAGAAGGTCCCTACACTATCTTTAATCTGTTTCTTTTTCCCTCATCCAGTAACGTCTCTCATTAAAACTAACTCTTTTGAAATATGCAACACTGGCTAGCTTGTCCTCCTTGCTAATGGTCCTGAATTGATTCTTAATTAGTTGCAGTTTTGGAAAGAATCCAATTAAAATAGTAGGGGACTCCAATAGCAGAAAAGAACTGGCTAATATGTGTTATGCTCTGAGCTGCTGATCTTTGCATTAAACTTGCTCAGGCAAAAGGCAGCTATGCAAAATATGGCAGGATTCAAATCATACTAAACATATTCAGGTTTTAAACAGAAACCTTCACTTGGTAATTTATCCTTTAGCCATAAAACATGATCAAAGAAAGGCAGCCAAATGCTGTTAGAAAAATTACATTCCTTCATTCCACTTTCTCTCTCTTCTTCCTAAAAGGACAGGTTACTAATTCAGGAGAAGACAGCAGAATCTTTTCAATAAATTATACTATATTTTTTATTTGCTGTGCATTTTTCCAGTCCCCTACTTAAATTCCAAGAGGAGAGAGGAAGTTCAGTGTGGGGAGAATTGGGGGGAAAGATAGAGCATGTGAGGGAAGTCTCTAGGAAGCTAAAAAGGGTATTTTCCTATATTCTTTCCAAAAGCAAAGAGTCGCTACCAGCAAAATTCCCAGTGTTGTTTATGAGGGCAGCTGGAGGTCATTTGACAGGTATGGCTTTTATGGTTGAGATTTAATTATAGAAAAGCAAGGGCTCAGAAAAGCAAGGTCTCAGGAAGCCCGGGCGGGAGAAGGACTTGTGCCACTGCTGGTAGGTGACAGTCACATGACCAGCTTTTGTATTCAGCAGTAATAACTCACTGCCTGCTGCCGGGATGGAGCCCAGCTCGCCTTATCCCCTGAGGAGCTTCCACCAGGCATGGATTCAGAGGCTTTGATCTGCAGATTAACATGATCAGGAGCACAAGCTTTGTCTTTTGCAAACATCCTCGGTCCCTAAATTTGGATCCAATGCAAGGTTGAGACCATTTTTATTTGAGTAATGAATTGCGGTAATTAATGTATACATTGATTTTTTTCAATTCTCCCTAAAGGCTATTTCCATTTTTAATTTATAGAAAATATATACCATTCCTTTAATAAGAGACTGCTCTGTATTCCAAAATATATATGGAAGAGGAGGCACAAGCAAGCAAGAACAAAAAGACGAAACAGGTGATATTAAAGATGGGGCAGTGAGTGCATTAAGTCAAGTCACTCTAAAAATCAGTAAGGAGAGGCTTTTCCAGTAGAATTTCAATATCTGCTCTGAATCTGTTCAAATATTTTAGAAAGCACTCTAAAGAAGCAGCTATTTGAAGGAGTCAGTATTTGAATTGATAACTATCTCCTTCCTTTTAAACCAAGTTTTTCCCAACTATTATTAAAGGGACATCCTGTCCAAAAAAAGAGATGAAGAGAGAGAATCCAAACCAGATAAACTGCTGTGGAATTTTAGTTTTGTTTGAAGAAATCATGTAGTTTCTTCCAATGTCTCTGACCACACGGCATTTAAAACAGAAAGATAGAGAGAGAGAGAGAGACTGAGAACGAGAGTGCCCCTTGTCTCAGCTGTACCTTAATGAAGTATCCCCAGGGCTTGAAATGATGGGATTCTCCTTACTTGAGAAATAATTCTTTTCTTGCACCAGTGTTCTCAGTAAATACCAACAGAGATCGAGGAGTGTGGGGGTAATACAATCGGATATTTATCTGAAAGTCATGGGTAAGGAACACAGGGAAATCTCCCATGGCAGGTATTCAGCAAGGGCCCGGCACGGCCCAAGAGGAAGGAGTTTGGAGACAAATGCAAACTACAGAAATACCTGATTAACCTTTCACTGACTCTGAGCCACGTGATGCGCAGTGAGCCTTCTTAGAGTGATGGCTTTAGAAGAAGATGTTAAATTTAACCTCTGGCGCAATGATAAATTGACAATAAAAAATTCAATGGCTTGGTAATTACCAATCACTTTGGACATCGGCAACATTTTTCAGTTCTGTCACCGCGCATTGGCACAAAAGCTTCAGCTGAAATTCTCTCGATCTTCCTCTTTTTAACTTTGTTTTCATGATGCAGATTAAATCTGCCACCCTATTACTGATTCATTTTCCTAATTTTTCATGTCTGCACCATGCCCCAGCTGCACCAGACTGATAATTGTGGAGCCCAGCCCTGATGATTAACATCAGAAGAATTAATTATGCCTGCCATTAAAATTCCGGGTTGCACATGGTGATCAAGAAAAATTAAGTTTCTCTAGGCCTCTAAATCATTTCACCTTTACAGGGAAGGATAGTGCTTGGACAGCCTGGCTGCAGCCTGCCTTCCTGCCGAGGTCGAAACCACATGCCCTTTGTGTAATTCAACAAATGCTTCCCAGTTATTTTTTCCAGGATTTGGACGAAAGGATTTAATGCTTAGAAAATAAAAGAAACCTGAAAGATATTCTCTATCCTTGCTTGGAGACGGGAAAAGAATACTTTTTCAGAGGCTCGGCTGCTGTTTCTGAAATATCTGTTATTCTAATTTGTAGACGAACGCATCCTGTGGAAAAAAGAAATGTGCGACCCTTGGAAATCGTTGATGAAATGGGGGTGGAGAGAGCTCTAGCTTTACCATCGTTATAAATGAGACGAAAGGAAATGTTCATTCAAGTAGGTAAAGGCAGGGACATTTCTTGGAAATAAACTGGTAACAGAATAAAAACGGATTCCTCAGATCTTTAGGCTAAATAATAATGAGTAAAGGAAGCCTGTTGACTGACGCATTGCCAAAATGATTGTTGCGTGAGAAACTCAGAATGTATTCAGTCTAGCCTAAGGTACGAAATTTACTAGAGCTATAAAGAGTACGATGATATGCATTTATCATGTTCTTTTTCTACTCTATGTTCCATTTGTAGATTACCATAATAATGTATATTATAGGCATGGCTTTAGAAGACTACAAAGGGAGTCAGATTTTGATGAACCAATGTAAATATCTTATACCAAATGGTAAATCTCTTGTTCACCTCTATGCAAAGAGTATGCATAAGCAATGCATCATATCTGTTTCATTTATTATATTTAAGAAATGATATCACAAGACAACTATTTCAATGCAGATATTCTTGTTAGTTTTTATTGGCAGTAAATTTACAGAGTCATGTTAACCATCCACCCATCCCAGGTGAGGTAGAGGGAGGGGGGATAAGGAAGAGTGAAAAATTAATTCTACCTTTCTAAAAACTGTACTAGAAAATTCTAGAAGCTTATATATTTTGAAGTTGGCTCATTTTCACACAAAAACAAACAAACAAACCCTCTTGGACTTAGTGACATGATAAAATCCCATGCTTAATGATTTAGTAGCTTACACTGAATATTTCTTATATTTTTTGACTGCCTGCTGTACTAATTACCCAGGATCATTTAATAACACAATTTCACAAATGACAAGTTCTGGATGCAGAGCTGACTGCAAATGTGTTCATCTTGTTAGCATTTTTCGAAGATGATGAAACTAGGAAAACTAGAAAAGACTATTGAAATACCAACATTTGAAAAAAAAAAAGAAATAACAACGTTTGAAAAGTCATAAAATCTGTTTAGAGGACCAAAAGAACAGATGAGGTAAAAGCAGCAGGCACTTGAACTCCTCGAACACTTCCTGGCGGCACACAGAACTGACCGTTTAGTTTCCATTTTTCTCATAATATACAAATCCCCTGGGAGGTCTGGAAACAGAAGGAAAAGCTCCCCCCCAAATAGTCACATCTCCAGATCAAAGAAGTTGGATTTAAAAATACAGAGCAAATAATAGAAAGTATTCTGTCTTTTCAATAGCAAGCAAATTAAAGGTACAAGAAGAAAGAAGTGATGGAGAATAGGAAGCAGCAGGGGGAAGAAAGAAGGAAGGAAAGAAGGTAAGAAGGAAGAAAAGACGGAGCAGCCTGCAAAAACATACATAAATCACATAAGCACCAAGACTGCTGATTGATGTAACACTACAACATTCTGATGATCAAGGAATATAACTCGGGAAAATAAAAAGGTATTATAGGAATCAAGCAGCAGAGAAATGCCTAATGCTAATGTCACTAGAGAAGGAAATCAAGATGGTGGCTCAGGGGAAATGTGTGGATTCTTCTTATAGGTTTTATAAGAAGCAGCAGATGTCGGGGGTGGGGGAGGAAACACTCCCAGGTGCAAGAAACAATTAGAAAATAGATGAAAGGCTTCCTGTAACCATATTGAATAATAAGAGTGGGACAAAAAAGATGTAAGGATTTCCCACCTGCATTTATTTTCCCTTTCAAATAGACTAATTTCTTAGTAAATCCAAAATAAATAGACCCTTACATTATTCTTCTTTATTTGTGGCAAAGAAAAGATGGTGTAAGAGAGAAATTTGGACGACATAAATAAATTGTGTTTGTTTAAAATATTATCTCTCATGTTCTGTTTGTCTTTATTGTTAAACTGATATTTACCATGCAAGGATATAGGAGCATGAGGGCACATGCACACACACACACTGTGTGTGTGTGTGTGTGTGTGTGTACTCTTATGAATGAAAATGTTTTACGGTGTTCCTTTAGATTTGGGGGAAGCAGGCAGATAATTATTCTGATTGAGGAGACCACAACAACCTATAAAATCAAGCATGCATATGTAGGGTCTTTCAGTCTAGGTAAACAGAACTTATCACAGAATGAATCTGGCTCATGATTTAATGAATTACAGAGTCAAAACAGTGTTGTTCCCCAATTAGGAAAGAACACTAAGCAGTTCACATAAACTAATACAATTTGTATTATTAGTAACCAAATAAAATGTTTAGGTTTTTTCTACTTTGTGATTTTCCCAATGCTGTCATAACCAGTATCAGTGAATGAAAACTGTAGTGAGCAGTGGAGGTCCTCTCAGTGGTGCTGGGGGCAGGGGGCAGTCTCTGCAGCTCAGGTAGTACACTGCTTCAGGATGGGATCCAGCTAAAACAATGTCACAAAGAATTCTTGCCAAAACTGTTTAACCTGAATCTAATCAACCTTGAGATCTAACTCCCAGTACATAGGAAATACAGGGGCTATAGTAAAAAATTAAATGACCCCCCCCCACGGGAACAAACAAATCTGGAAAGTAGACTGTCCTACAGAAAAGCTAGTCAGGTCTCTTCAACATGTAAATTTCAAAGAGAATCAAACAAGCTTGGGGAGGGTAGCTTTGATTAATGGACACTGTAAATGCGTGGAGTGCAATACATTCTGGCTTGAACAAAGTAACTTAAGAGACATTTTGAGGGAGCGTCTGGGTGGCTCAGTCGTTAAGCGTCTGCCTTCGGCTCAGGTCATGATCCCAGGGTCCTGGGATCAAGCCCCGAGTCAGGCTCCCTGTTTGGTGGGAATCCTGCTTCTCCCTTTCCCACTCCCCCTGCTCATGTTCCCTCTCTCGCTGTGTCTCTCTCTGTCAAATAAATAAAATCTTTCAAAAAAAATTTTTTTGAGAAGATAGTGAAAATTGGAATATGGGCTGGACGTTCAATGATATTAGAGAATCATTAATTTCATTAGGTATGATGATGCTATTGTGGTTATGTAGGAAAATGTCATTATTACTCTATGTATGCATTCTGGAATATTTAGAGTGAAATATCCATCACTTTAAAATAGCTCAGAAAAAGAAGAAAGAAATATGGCAAATTTTTAGGCAGAAATGTTGCTCGTTATACTATCCTTTCTATTTTCCTGTATGCTTAGAAATTGTTCATAATAATAATAAAGTGCCTTTGTGGGGGTGGAGCATATTGGGAGGTAGATTCCACAAAAGATAGTTGGATCTGAGTAATAACTAAATTGAAGCACTTGTGAGTATGTTCAAAGTAACGTCAAGGTAGAGTCAGCCCAAGCCACTGGAAGTCATATGAGATATTAGAGGAGTCTATAATGGGTCAGAGAATTACTGATTGGTCTAATTTTTTCACTTGGAGGTTCTTCAGTTATCACCTGGTCCAGCTGTAACATTTTGCAGAAGAAGGAAGAGAAATCAACAAAAGTGAGGGTGCTGCTCAGCACTAAAAGGAGTATCAATCCTCCATTTTTAGCCTACCCCTTCTACTCCATCCTATTCTAGATCAAAGATTCCATGATACCACCCTTTCACAACAATAGGGACAAATTATACTTTCGTGTGTTCGTAGTTTGGGGCATACTTTTCCAACATTATTTCTTTTAAGGCTTCCTAGGAGATAGATCATTTTACAGATAAGGAAACTGAGGTGCTAAGAAGTGAAACAACTTGCCTAGTATCACAGAGGGAAAAGCTTGAGGTACAATCAAAGCATGTCAGAACTAGCTCTGTGTTCTTCATCCTTCTGTAAGCAGCACCTATACTTGTAAAATGACAAGATCTGATTCCCCAACAGCCTGCCCCCTTAGGGGACAATGCTTGCAGCAGCAAGTTTCATATGACCTTCACCTGCAATAATAAATAAAAGTCAAATGCCTAACATTAACTAACAACCCAGTGAAGGTAACTGGCTAGACCAAGGGTTCTCAACCCAGGCAGCATTGCATAGCCTCTAGAGTAGAGTCAGATACTCTGAGTTTTCTGAAAGTGCCCTGCCGGAGGTGGGGGTAATTCTGATACACAGCCATGGTTAAAAAAACTCTGAGATTCACTATCACCCTAGTGCATGGCCTCTTGGTGGTCTAACTTGATCCAGGGATAGAACTTAGAAATCTGAGGGAATAAATGACATGATACAATCTTGAACCTTGAAAACACTGTGCTAAGTGAAAGAAGTTGTTCACAAAGTACCACATATTACATTATTTTGTTTATATGTCCAGAATGGGCAAATCTATAGACATAGAAAGTAGATTCATGGTTGTCTAGGATAGGGGTATGGGTGACCTGGCTAAGGGGTGTAGGGTTAGTTTGGAGGCAATGGAATGTTCTAAAGTTGTTGGACGGTGGTGATGGATGCACACGTCTGTGAATATACTAAAAACCATCAAACACTTTAAATGGGGGAGTTACATCGTATGTGAATTAAATCTCAGTAAAGTTCTTTTTTAAAAGTGAACGAACTACATGTCTACACAGTCCCCCATATTAACCATCTCTGTCCTCTCTTTTTGAGAAAGGCTAAGCGTGTGCATTCATTCATATCTGCAAATATTCACTGACCACCTTCTATATGGTGGGCTCTGTTCAGGGACTGGGAGATAGAATAGCAAACACGGCAGACAAGAACACTATCCTCATGGGACTTACATTCTAGAGGAGGAAGACGGACAATAAGTAAATAAAGTAGGAGAATAATTTCAGATTAGGATATAAAGCAAGTAAAAGTAAATGAAGTAATAGTGTATGAACTAAGTGCAGCACTTAGATCAGGGTAAAGGTATCTTTGGGGAGGTGACACCTGAGTTGGGCTGGAATGATAGGAAGTAGCAAACCATGCAAAGATCTGGGGGCTGAACATGGACAAATGTCTTGAAGCAACAATAAGCTAACATCTTCAAAGAAGGAAAAGAAGGCCAGACTGGCGGCACTAAGTAAACAAAGCAGAAGTGGGAGATGAGTTTAGGGGTTGGCAGGGAACAGGTGACACAGGGCCTGATAGTTTGGGTGATTACATCGCATGTGTCTAAACCAGAACATACTCGAGGACAAAAAGAAGATGCTTTATGAGTTACAGAGAACATAGGAACAATAGGTATGAACTTGAGACTATCCCAGGCAAACCAGGATGTCTGCTCACCCTACATAAAGACCAAGCTTTTACTCGAAAATGCCACAGAAAATTGTTGGTGGGTATTAAACTGGATTGTAAGAAAGTTTGCAATTTTCCTCTCTCGGGGGCCCCCAGAGCTTACTCTTGATTAGAGAGATTAAGGGTGGAAATGGCACAGCCAGGCATCTCTTATGAAAACTAGAGGCACGTACAACCACCTCACCACATGCGGGTGGGCTGCAGAAGTCCCGCACCAAGACCGGCCAGAACTGTACCCCCCTGGCAGCGTGGGGTCAGTTCCAGTACATGAAAAATACTCCGCTCAATCCCCTGGGTTCCATGACATACAGCACAGCAAAAATCACTTTGGCTTGGAAAAATTTCAAAGCAGGAATTTGCTTGCCATCCACCCTACCCACAGGAAAGCTTCAGAAATGTTCCCAAGCTTTGTAGGACCCACAGCATGGGAATTCTGTCATTTTCCAGGGAGTTCGCAGGCGTGAGCCATAAAATGCATTCCCAATTGACTGCTTGGAATTACGTAAAAGGCTTACTGAATTTTGGAGCTTGCCTACCAAAAACTTGTCATCTTGTCTGAGTAATACTGAATTATTCTTTCTGGCTTTGGTCAGATACCAAGACGTTAATGAGTAAATAAGAAACATCTAACAGCAACCATTTTCACCATAAAATCCGCTTCGGAAACAGAGTCTAGGAAAGGCTGGGGGAGTTCAAAATCCAAGAAGCATTTTTAAAACCCCTAAAACTCTTTTTGAAAGCAGTTTAATAATAGTTACCATTTATTAAGTACTTACTATGCTCCAGGTCTTATGCTAGATGGCTTACTTGCTTTACCTTACTACAAATTTGCAAGGTGGCTGTGTTATTTCCAGGTCTCGATGAGGAAATGAGGTATCTGGAAGGTTAAATTATTTTCTCAAAATCCTACCTCTAAACTTCAAACTTACATACGAAAATGAGTCCATGTATATTCCCAAATGCCCTGACTTGTTCCCCTCTGATGAAGCCAAACATACTCTGTGTTTACATAAATATGCAAATGTTCCGTGGTGTACCATCTTTTAGAAAAACCCAACACTGCACTGAAAATCCAAATAATGCAGAACAAATAAATTAGGAGTTATTGTTAACATTTCAAGAGGTTTTACTTCACTGACTCTTTTAATAGCAACCTGATTTGCTTTACAAGTTTTCAATTTACATTCACCTATTCAGAAATGTATCTTCTGAATGTACCAAAACATAGATTTATAACCCATTCTATAGCATATCTATTTTTGTGGGGGTTTTTTTATACCCCACCCCTTCACACAAAACCACCAAGCCAGGTGGTTCCCATAAAAATCCCAGAACTTTGGCCAACATGCTGAAGTCTCTTTAAATGTTATAATTAATGGTGGCTTGTGGCATGTACATATATTCAACAAGACACTCCCTGGCCCTCAAGGCAAATTCAAGCTTCCCAGGCTGGTCTGCCAGGCCCTTCACGCTCTCCCCGCTCTCCGCGCCGTTCGGATCCCAGCCTAACTGCCATGCTGCGGTCTCCCGGGAGCCCGCTGGATAAAGAGAGAACTGTCACTTGGAGGAATAGGGCATGCAGGTGGCACGGAGGGTATCCTGCAGCAGGGCCTGGGGGGCCAGGTTCAAAGACCACCCCCCAACCACACGGAGGACAATGAAATCAAACTGGGAGTGGGGCCTGGGTGTAGCTTTGTTTTCTATTTGCTTGCTTGTTGTTTATGTGTTGAATCTCTCACTGATGCCAAGTGCAGCTAGGATTGAAAACTTTTGACCCCCTTTGCACACCTGCCTGGCTCACTGTGCTTCCTTTCCACACTCCACGCTACAGCCTGCCAGCATGCCCTCACCCTGAGGCCTCTGCACGGAACAGTCCCTCTGCCTGCAACACTCTCCGACAAGTCTCCTCCTGCACACCCTGCTCACTGCTGCTCACTTCTTGGGTCTCTCTTTGGATACATTCTCCAGGAAGTTTTCCCTAACCCCTACCAAACAAGTTAGGACACAGGAAGCTCACCCTCAACCCTCAAGAAGCACTTACTAAACTGCACTAAAATTGCCCATTTAATCTGCTTGCCGCCCTCCCCATGGGCTCCTGGAGGGTAGGGCATGTTTGCGTGGAGCTCTGTTGGCCAGGAGACTACCTCAACGCCCCGTGCATAGTACACGCTCAGCACACTATGCCACCGAAGGAGCGATGAACGTCCTCTATTTCCCAGTGTGAAGCAGCTTGCTCATGGATGGGAAATGTCCGTAAAACAACGCCGGATGCATCAGAGAAATACAAATCAAAACCACAGTGAGATACCCCCTCACACCAGTCAGAATGGCTAAAATCAACAAGTCAGGAAATGACAGATGTTGGCGAGGATGCGGAGAAAGGGGAACCCTCCTACACTGTTGGTGAGAATGCAAGCTGATACAGCCACTCTGGAGAACAGTATGGAGGTTCCTCAAAAAGTTGAAAATAGAGCTACCCTACGACCCAGCAATCACACTACTGGGTATCTTTACCCTAAAGATGCAAAGGTAGTGATCCTCAGGGGCACATGCACCCAAATGTTTATAGCAGCAATGTCCACAATAGACAAACTATGGAAAGAACCTAGATGTCCATCGACAGATGAATGCATAAAGAAGATGTTATATATATATATATATATACAATGGAATACAACGCAGCTATCGAAAGAAACGAAATCTTGCCATTTACAATGACGTGGATGGAACTAGAGGGTATTATGCTAAGCGAAATAAGTCAATCAGAGAAAGACAATTATCATATGATCTCACTGATATGAGGAACTTGAGGATCAGGGCAGGGGGTTGTGGGGGGTAGGGAGGGAAAAATAATGAAACAAGATGGGGTCGGGAAAGAGACAAACCATAAGAGACTCCTAATCTCACAAAACAAACTGAGGGTTACTGGGGGGTGGGAGGGTACGGATAGGGTGGATGGGTTATGGACATTGGGGAGGGTTTGTGCTTTGGTGAGTGCTGTGAAAGGTGTAAGCCTGATGATTCACAGACCTGTACCCCTGGGGCAAATAATAATAAAATTTAAAATTAAAAAATTAAAACAAAACAAAACACCGGATGGGTTCAATGCCCCAGAAGTGCACAGGATATGCTTTCAGGAGACAAGATCTCTCCTGGCAGGTTCTCACACACTCCTCATCCCTTGCCTTGTTTTTAGAGGCATGTTATGTTCTCATTCTCAGACACTGCTGTTGTTTTAAAACCTAAAGTAACCTTTATTAGGAAACCCTACACCTAGATCCATGCTTGTCTCACTGACTAACCATCACTTTTCAATGCAAAGATGTCTGTATCCTCTGGTAGCCTGGCTTGACCATGTCCTTGGAGTGACCTTAAGAAATAGATGTGGGAATGCCATCTTCAAAAAATGATTTTGTATTACCATCTGAGATATGGACAGAAGCATATTTTGGTGTGTTCTACCCAATATAAAAACAAATCCATTACTTTTTTCTTTTTTTAATTAGTGATTTTTTTTAACTCAGTGATAACCAAATATTAATGGCCATTATTACCTTTTGTTTATATCCTTTAAAATGTTTCTCTATTTGTACCTTTTCTACATGTACAAATACAGAGTTTATTTATTTTTTTGGAAAAGTGGGAGTATACAGTTTCCCAGCCCCCACCTTTTTTCCATTTAACACACAGGGTTTATTTTTCCATGTTAATAAATACAGATTTAGATCATTTTTAAAGCCTATAGGTAATCTCTGGTATCATACCATTAATTATTGAACCAGCCACTTTCAGCAGTCATTTAGACTGATTTCAATTTTGGTTATAAACAACACTGTGATGAATACCCTCATGAGCACATTTGTATGTGTTTGCCCAAGTATCCCCTACAGATAAATTTTAAGAAGTGGAATTCCTGAACTAAGAGGTATAGGTATCTTTAAATCTAGTATTTTGCTAAACTGCCCACAAAATATGTTAGACCAATTTTTATCACCATCAGAAGTTTATAATGTATGTTTCTCTATTTTCCTATTAGCACTGAGTATTTTCAATATTCATTCATTGCATAAGAGAAAATATCTATTGCTATTTTAATTTGTAGTTCTTTGATATTCATGAGCTTTAATATTTCACATATTTTTGCCATCTGTATTTTCTGTATTGTTATGTTTACATTCTTATTAATTTGTAGGAGTTCTTTATAGATTAGGGATGTAATCCTCTTGTCATATGTTGTAAAAATCTTTTTCCAGTTTGTCTTTATCTTTACCTTTGTTTATAGGGTGTGTGTTTGTAATCTTTATTTTTCATGCAGTCAAATTATCAGTCTTCCCCTTTATGTCCTTCTCTTTGATGGCATGCAATTTTAGTATTCTTAATGTAGTTTATAAAATTTAAGATGGATTGTTCATATTGTCAACAATAAAAAAATTAACTGGAAGCCCAATCAGAATTTCAAAAAATATATTTTATATTACTTATTACATAACATAGCTCTTATCACTACTAGAAAAAAATTAAGACTAAAGTTAACACATTTATCAATATTTTTGAAAGGAAAAATCTGTCTTTTCAAAATCCTCTCTGTGCCAATTAGCAGGTGATACTTTACGTATTCTATATTTATTACCTGAAATAACATAATCCCAATAGAAAACTCTAATTTGGTCAGAAAACGATTTTACAAGCTGTTGCAGAATATGGATGCAAGTATCACAGCTTCAAACTGTGAGGAGAGATCCAGCCAGAGCTTGGCTAGAAATGCTTCAATAATGACCACACATGGGATAAAACAACTGAAAATCATTCACTCTCGTTGACAAGTGAAGCATTCTAGAACAGTTTCTCTTTCTTTCCTGGAGATGCTACATAGGAACTCCAAAGTTCATGAAGGACAGAATGACGATGACGCCGTAGCCTGGTGGATGACCTTGACCTCCATGTGTGCTCATGCCCTTCACGAGGGTTTTACAGGCCTTCCTTTGACATGTTCATCTAGACCCTCAGGCAGTAGAATACAGCCAGCTTTTAAATACTCAAATTCCTTCTGATTTCATAATGCCTGTTCGGCTCCCCTTAAATTCTGCAACAAAATAGTCTTCTCAATGGGTCGTAAAATAATGAATCTAGGAAAGCCAACAACAATTGAAAACTTTCTGTTTCAAATGGGGGAAATTAACAATAACAACGAGAGTGAAATAATTTAGGCAGCATGAGTCAAAAGAATCATCCCCTGTGACAAAAACAGCTGTGCAAGATAAATCTTCATTCTAATCTCTTGAGAATATAAAAAAAATTTATAGCTGTCTTCTATTTCTTTGTATTCTACTAAGTGCTGTAAAAAAAAAAAAAAAGTTAATTAGTAAGAGTCTTGTATTCACCACTTTTACAACTGTACCTTTACCTGAGGAAGAAACAAGTGCCCTGGCAACTCTTCTCTCATTGGTCAGTGATGGTTAAATGAAATGGAGTGCTGGGCCAGGCGTACCGGGCATCACAAAAACCAAAAACAGGCTCACTGATACAAAGAACTCCTCATCCCTAAGATGAGGTGGAGGGACTTAAATGGGTAATAATTACATGACAGAAAATACAAGGAACAGGCAGAATTTAGGAAAGAACAAGTAAGTACAGGCTGGGATGTGAGAGCTCACTGGAGAAAACAGAAGCTGAGCTGGACGTTAAAGAATGAGCTGGTAGAAAGGAAGAAGAAAAGTTGCCCAAGGAGGGGAGAAGCCAACAGCATCCATGAGAGCAAAGAGGTACATATAGGGAACAGTGAGCAAACAGGATTTGTTTGGGGAGCCACGGAATACTCTATGACAGAAAGAAAAGACAGATGTTTACCACAGGGGAAGGAACCAAAAATAAGACAGGGAAATGCAGGGAGTATTAAAGACCAGGATGAAGTTTCATCAGGGCTGAGCAGACTATTCCCACCCACCTCCCCGCTTTCCAGAGTCAAAAATGCAAAGTTTGGTTTATAAGGTAAAAGTTGCTTATAGAGCCTGGGGGCAGGCAGAAGACTGTGTGCTACAATATTGTGTCTCTCTCCCTTATCAGGTGTCCACTCCCATTACATCTAGATGATTACGTTATAGAGGGATGCTCCCCCAAAATAATTTGAGAATGAAGAAACAATGAATCCATAAACTAATGAACAAGCAAAAGTGTTGAGAATTTTTCTCAGGAGCTTGTTATATCTGGATACGAACTACCAGGGATTTCAGGGAAAGGAAGAAAAAATGGTGAGAGGAAGGAAAACCAGCTATTAAAATACTGCAGAATATCAATTATAAAATGATAAAGATCCAGATTTAAGAGAAAGAAATAGGAATAAAAACAGAGACATTAATTTGAGAAAATTATGGTGAGTTATTGAGTGATTTTTTAACTCACTGCTATTCCCATCTTATAGCCAGGTCAAGTTTTTAGTGGTCCAATCAAATATACTCATTCATTCAAATGGAAAATATCTTCTCAAGCACCAAGCAGTCCTCTGGCTCCAGGGGCCAAAGTGAAATTCAAATTTATTTTCTTCAAATTTCTGACTGATCACATAAAGCTCTGAACCCTGACAGCTAACGACTCATGTGCAATTGGCTATTATCACAATAACCATTCCTGATTACCAAAATAACCTGGCATTTATTAGAAGAAAGGTTTGAAAGAGTGAATTTTAAGGCTGAGCAGCATCAAGACAGTCCCAACTGTGTATACACTAGAAACATTAAACAAGCAATTAAGCATTTCATCTGCAATCATTCCACATTATTTATCCAGGTGAGACAGAGTCCCAACCAGATATAATATTGTTTTAGGAGGCATGAATTTGGCTAAGATTTTTAAGATAGAAAAAAAATGTGCACAACAATTCTATATGGATCATGAGTCAAAAATTCTCTAAATCCAAATTTGAAGATACAGCTTAAATTTGATGCTCTTTCTACCACTGAGCTCTGCCTCCAGCCTCTACCACCAATCACATGTCCTCTTATACATTTATATCAAGATTAGATGTCCCAAAACATCATTCAGCAAATCATTCCTCAGGGGAATAAAATTTAACGACTCCTTCCTCAATCTTCTTTCCCTCTCCCCTTTCTTTCCCTCTTCGTTTCTTATCTATCAAGTGTCTATTATTTATCAGGCATGCTGGGAGCTCCCACAGTGGATGTAACAGACATAGTCCGATAGTCCGATGGTCTTTGGAGGGTCCCCTTAACTAAAGCCAGCCATTCCAAGCCCTCCAAAGTAGAACCCCATCCTCCCAAGTCTTATCTCCCAATTATTCCCACATACCACTCAAACCTCCAAATCAGACAAGCAGAACTACAAATTTAACTCTGAATACCTGGAATCTGTTTTTGTCTTCCACCGCTTGGTCTTTCACCACCCCCTTATAATGCTGTTCCCCACTCTGACACAGTCTGACCTGGGTTCAAATTCTTACTACATTCTTCTATCTGTAGGATCTTAAACAAGTCACTTAAAGTCACTTAACTTCTGGGAGTCTCAACTTCCTCATCAGATAAATGAAAATAATAATACCTACATTTCTGGAATGTCGAAAGGATTAAATGTGACCATGTCTGGGAAAGAAATCAGTAAGAGGCTTCGTGATGATTTTCATGGACCACTCCAGCTAGAAGTGAGCTCTCCTCCCAAATTCCCAGAGCATGATTATACCACTGTACTTTTGTGCCACTTTCAATTATTAAGTTATCTCTCTGTGTCTATCTTCACTTCCAGCTAAGAACCAGAGAATAGGGAAAACTTCTTTATGGGTGATACCTGAGACACAGCCTGACACATACCTCGTCCTATTGTGGGGGAAGGAGAGAGGCGTAGTTAATGACCCCATGGTGTCCCATAGTTGGCACCAGTAGTTTAAAGATTCTGCTGAATTTGGAGGATCATCCAACACTCAGATTGTTCCTCTGAGCTTTGGGTAATAAATGTAAATGGGAAGTCTTCTCGGAATGACATGCCTCTTTTATTTCTGTTGTCACCCACTTTAAACCCAAATGCAGAAACTGAAAAATATTCATACTTAATTTCCAACTAATTTCACATTGGTCTCCACATTCAGTGGCCAAAAAAATGTTGTAAAGATGAAACCAGAAAGAATATGTCTGGAATACCACAACAGGCCATCAGAATAGGAACTTAGCCAGAAGTTGAAAGGTTAATGAAGAGTCAAACCAATACTACAACCCTTCTCTGGCACTCTAAGAAGACAATGACTAGCACCCTCACAAGAGTAAGAATCACAAGCCCCTCCCTTCAAAGAAATAACCGATGCTGAAGGACTCGTTTTCCTAGGCCACTGTCATGGCCGAACTTGCTCTTATTCCTGAGCAAATGCAACCTCAGGAAACCTTCTCTGAACCTTCTTCAAGAAGCTTCAAACTTCCTTATGGAATCACTGCACTGGCCAATAGCCCCCTGCTTCTGCAGGAGTAATTTATGGGACCTTAAATCAAGAACCTTCTACTGTTCAATAAAACTCTTTCCTGAATTATAACAGTAACCATAATTAACTTCACCCAGACTGGGCAACATGCGGCCTGAAGCTCTCAATGGCCCCCACGTATTATTTCAGAGAGGCCAGGAACCCTGGCATCTGGCTACTCCACCCAATGCCTCACCGATCCCCTATGAGGTTCTCCCCCCAGAGCCAGAAATCTGGAGATAATCCACAATAGGAACAAGCGTCCTAACTGGATCAAACTCCAGGAATATCTTGCTCCTCCTCTGATAAATGGACATAACCACTTTCCAAGAGACTGAAGAACGCCCAAATGGAATCTTTCAAAATATACACTTATTTAACAACGATATGAGCTCATTCTGAGTTATTATTGCTTCACATGGAAAAAAAAACCCAAGCCTTTCCTAATAGAGAACTCAGATATATCTGACAATGAAGGTAACTGGGACTCAGGGATAGAAACAGGTTGGCAAATTCTCAGGACACATTTGGATGTAATTGCTTATTCTCCCTCTTTTTTTTCTAGGAAAAGCCTCAGCGACTGGGAAGGAACCCCTCCTTGCGCCTTTCCCGTAAATTCTCTTCATAGCACGTTGTACCTCCCCAGAGACGCTTAGAGACTGCCATTCGTTTAATTGCTTGAAAAGCCCAAACCAAACAAGAGTCGCTGGAGCTTGGCCCTCTGTTTGTTGGCTGTCTGCAGATTTACAATTTAGCACCATGTGGATCTTCAGAGCCAAAGTGTTAGAATTCTGAGGGCCTTATTCCACCTCTCAAAATACAATGGGCAAGGGCGGAAAAGCTTCAAAGTCCCCAGAAGGCACCGAACCCAATTACGTTGCAACACATGTGTGCAGCCCTTTAAGCTGCTCATTAACATTTGGAAAATTCTTCTGGTAAATGTCTTCCTAACCAATTTAGCCTCCTTTTCCCTTCTCTCTACCACCCTCATTTCATAGACAGGCAACAGTAATGAACTATATAAACGTAACTCTTTAAACGAAGAATGTCATCACTTAAGAATACAAGAGAGCGGTACATGTTGTGTATGTCTACAAACTGCAGTTGCTGTCTGTTAGAGTTTGTAGCAACTTTTAAATCTGTCATCACGGCATGAATTTCATACTAAGCTCCTTCCCGGTGCTTGAGCCAGGAAGCAAAAGGGAAACAGGCTGTATCATTTATGGGCAGATTGGTATTAGGTCAAGTGTGACATCACACTCTGCTCCCACCATAATGAGGTGAAAGGCAAGGCTGCAACAACGTGGCACTTTGTTTATTGGGAAAATTTAAGTGGGGCTGTATTTCAGCTTATGATAAAACTGAAACAAAGGATATGGATTACAGATTTTTAATAGCTCCAAACAACAGGAAAGTGAAAAAGAGGGGAGCCCTACAGACTTAGTTAAAAAATGCAAAAAGTCAAAGGATCAATGTAGGCTCCAGACAGACTGGTCCCTTGGCATTTGTCCTGGGCACATTTGCTCAACTAAAACATTAGCACATCAGCCAAGTGTCTAATTTTTGTTTCTTTCCCGTGGTTAATATTATAAAGCAGGAAGGAAAACCAGACCTAAAACGCGCATGCACGTGTGTATGTGTGTGTGTGTTTAAAATATCCCATGTTTAATACTCTGGCAGGTCTCTACCATGATCAAAAATTTTCTATTCAGGGCGCCTGGGTGGCTCAGTGGGTTAAAGCCGCTGCCTTCGGCTCAGGTCATGATCCCAGGGTCCTGGGATCGAGGCCCACATCGGGCTCTCTGCTCAGCAGGGAGCCTGCTTCCTCCTCTCTCCTCTCTCTCTGCCTGCCTCTCTGCCTACTTGTAATCTCTCTCTCTGTGTCAAATGAATAAATAAAATCTTTAAAAAATAAAAAATAAAAAAAAAATTTTTCTATTCAACAAAAAACAGAATCAGACCTATAAATACAGAGAACAAACTGATGGTTACCAGAGAAGACAGGGGTGGGGGATGGGCAAAATAGGTGAAGGGGAGCGGGAGATACAGACCTCCAGTTATGGAATGAATAAGTCATGGGAATAAAAGGTACAGCATGGGGAAACAGATGATATTGTAATAGTGTTGTATGGTGACAGATACAAGCTTACATTTGTGGTGAGCAAAGCATAATGTACAGAGATGCAGAATCGTGGGGTGCCTTGGTGGCACAGTTGGTTAAGCATCCGACTCTTGATTTCAGCTCAGGTCAGGATCTCAGGGTACTGGGATCAAGCCCTACATTGGGCTCCACGCTTAGAGGGGAGTCTGCTTGAGATTCTCTCTCTCCCTTCCCCTCTGCCCCTCCCACTCGTGCTGTCTCTAAAATAAATAAAATCTTTAAAAAACAAAGAGAGAAATGTTGAACCACTATGTTGTATACCTCAAACTAATCTAACATTGTGTGTCAACTATACCCAAATTTAAAATATTTTTAATATTATATAAAAAATTTTATATTCAAAGGCAGCATGACTATAACTTCACATATCACACTTCCTAAAGTCTTCTTTTTTGTCCACACTGCTACTGGGTACCAGGATCAGCTTCTATTGCTCCATGTATTTACCTACATCAACATTTGAATTTATGAATAACCCACTGAATACAATATTACGGAGTAAGATATCTTTGGCAAATAAGAGAGGGCAGAAAAACTTCTGAGACCTAACTTTATTTAGAATTAGGAACATTTTATTTAGAATTATAGCTAATACCTACAGCTTGGTGTATGTATTTATCATGCCTAGTGTGGGCCACATCCTCAAGGTGGCTCAGATGGTTAAGCGTCTGCCTTTGGTCAGGTCATGATCCCAGGGTCCCAGGACTGAGCCCCACATCAGGCTCTCTGATTAGAGGAGAGTATGCTTCTCCCTCTCCCTCTGCCACTGCCCTCCTGCTTGTGCTCTCTCTCTCTCTCTCACTCTCTCGCAAATAAATAAATAAAATCTTAAAAAAAAAAAAAAAGAAAAAGAAAAAAAGACAAGGACAGTGAAATTAGAACCCTCAGCTAAGCACAGGTATTCACATCAACTCAGAAGCAGCAGCCATTAAATTCACCTAAACTTGTTTCATCTTCCACTGAAAGAACTCTACATGCAAACTTTTCCTGTATAACAAGGAAGCAAAAGGCCACAGCTGCTCCTGTTGGGAGGGGACCTAAGGCCCCACTCAAGTGAGAAAGACACAAAGCTTCATGCCCCTGAGGTCCCATGAAATCCTCCAGAGGAGCTTAGTTTTCAAACGGCTCTAAATAGTTCTACTTAAGTGAGAAATTTATTTTTAAGAGAAAATATCCCATTGTAGAACTAACATGCTACAACTACTCTTTTGTCCTTAGTTTTTCAGCTCTGATCGGACACACTCTAATAGAACTGAGCCTAAATTTTACCAATCCTTTCCAAGAATAATGGCACCTCCCATAATGGCATTGTGAAGATTAAATGACATGTGAAGTACTTAGTAGAATACCAGCACATGGCAAATGCTCAGTAAGTTAGCTGTTGACAAAATAATAATTATATAATGAGGAGAAGATGGTAATAACAATTATATTATACAATAATCATATATTACATCATAATCGTTCTTGGTAGGAGCTCATTGCCTAATATTATCCAAATTCACAGTCCTTCCTCTAGTTAATTCTATTTTAAGACCCTAGTATTTTCAATCTTCCTACCTGTAGGGAAAAAGCAATGGAGAAAAAGAAAGACAATGGAAACAAAATGCAGAGACAGCCAATCACTCAGCAAAGCCCTCACCCCATGTGCATACAATCAGCACCAGCTGTAGTCCAATTAAACTTAATCTAGTCACATGCTCATGTGCTCCTCAGAAATTAGAGGAAATCAATTCAAATGCTAATGAGAAAGTCCATAATTTATTATCTGCTGAGGAATGCATGTTACATTAATTTTAACTGTAAACAATTATTTTTATTGCAAGATTAATTACCCTATCTTATACAACTTCCTTTTTTCATATTCTTTTAAGGAATTAGTTTTCAGTTGCTGTTTTGTGGCTCTGTCACAGTTCTTTAGCTTGAGAAAAGTATAATTAATTTAGGGATGCTGCAAATGTTGTTTTCTATTCTTCTGCCAAAATAAAGTGGGATAAATGGCTAGGTCAAGCATGGAGAAAAATAGCTGCAGCTTCCGGCCAGGATGAAAAGACATTAGAACTCAGAATGGAAGTGGGGGGAACCAAACAATTTAAAATGTGGGCTAACGCTGGTCAGTTCTGACCGCACCATTCCCCAAAGGCTTCGACATGCAAGGCATTCCTCAGATTATTCCTGTGTCCTGAAAGTCCATGGGAACTGCACGGGCTAAAGTTTTCAGAGCAAGAAAAAAACTAATCCTTTTCGCTTAAAATAGCATTAAGGTCTGGACTTCTCTGTCCATGCTGGGTGGAGTGAATGCTCCTCTGAGCGATCAAAATGGAATAAAAGTTTTCTGTCAAAAGTCTACTCCCTGGACAAAACTGCCCTCTCTCTGACTTGGCTCCCCAGGTGAATGAATGTTCAGTACGGTGGCTTGTGGGAAATGAATTCTTAAAACAGTCACTTCTCCATACAAAGAAGAGGACTTTAGAAAGTGAATGGCACTCACAGGGTTGAAAGTGAGTTTTCTGTTGTTTCTGATGAATCATTTGCTTGATTCTTATGCTTTCTAAAAGTTTCCATCGGCACAACTAGGCTTAGTGGTTTAAAGGTAAATATTTATAAAACACCAAAATCTATTAGTTTACTTCATTGGGACTTTCTCAATTTAAACATCCAGTGAGAGCAACTGCTGGTCATCAATTAAAATTAAATTAGACTAAATTAAATCAATAAGCCCAGTTGTTGATTTCAATGGGAATTTGGTTAGAAAATGGGTAAAAGAGAATTGAGTCCAGAGAAGATTCAATTGCTAATTACTTGTAAAAGTTTGGGCTTAAAGGGTAATAAGCATTTGACCTAGGAAAGGAAACAGAGGAAGAGATGCTGGCTATGAAGACCCTGGGCCACAGCCCTAAAGTCAGAGTTGGCTGCGACTTCCTGTCAAGGAGACTGAATCCTAGTTAGTCCTAATGTGTTTCTCTCAGAGAACTATGGCCTGGGAGGCCATCAGGCACACACAACAATCAGCTGGGCAGTAGCAGACAGGATGAAAAACAACCTTTCCTGTGAGCAACAAGCTCTCGGCACTCCGCGTTGTAAATTCAAACCAAAAAGTCAGGTTTTTGCCCTTCTTAACATGCTTTCACGATTTTTATTAAATATTTTCGCAAGTCCCTACCAGGAGAGCATGTGCTACTTATCAGAATCCCATATAGTAGCTACAAAAACCAGGAAGTGGTTGGAAGGGACAGGCTGTGGTGATACAGGTTACACCTGGTTTCAATTTGATTGTCAGATGTCATAAGGGCGGGCTTATAAGACTAAACCTCACGTCTACCTCAAACCTATGGGGAATTATTGCTGATTTATTTTAGCAAAGAATGTTTCATGCTCTTGATTTCCATTCCAATTTCTCTGCTTAATAAAATAAGATGTCACATGTCAAGCTACATTGTATTGAATTATTTCAACAACCCAAAGCCATTCAAATCCACTTGAAAACTTGCCACAATGCCAAGACCTGTCACAACGCATTAGGATTAGTTACCCCTGGAAAACCCTCCTACTATAAGACAAGCGGAGAGGCAGCACACAAGAAGAAAACCTTGAAGTATTTCTAAGCTTACACCAAAGAACTCTGGTTCAATAGACATACAGGTTCTGTGGCCCTTTGAATCACTCCTTGCCTACATTTAAGTTCTTTGGTTCTTTCGACCAGACCAAAACAATCTTATCATGGGCCAGATTCCTCCTTGTCCAAGTTGTAGACCTCTGTGTCAAGTTCCACAAAGAACATGACAAAGGACGTCCATTAATTTCAGATAGTTCATATAAAAGAAATTTACATTCTATCAAAGACCTCTGCTTGACAAAGAGCATGACTTCCAGGCAAGTAATGAGGCAAAAGTGTGTATTTTGAAAGTCTGTCCTGCTCTAGGTCTGTTTCCTTATATCCAGGAGCAGGGAGCACATTCAAATGGACCCCCTACTAAGTGAGGCAAGTGGTCACATCTCCAACTCTGATCAGTTATAGATTTTTTTTTTTTTTTTTTTTTAGTTACAAATGTCTTTCACACATCCCAAACCAATGCAGTTAAAGAAGAAACCACTTTGGGGAGAGTCTATAGATCATAAACAAAATGAATGAACCTAAGGAACCCCATCTGTAAGTGCTTAGGCATTCTCGATTTAATGGTAGACTTTCAATGCCTTACCCTAAAACACTCTTAAAGCAGGATTTTTTTATGGCAAATATCTGTGGAATGTCTTGTAGAACCACAGGATTTCATTTCCCAATGTTGACGTGTATGGGAATAAAAATGAACCCAGAGAAACACAGAGATGTGAAGGCTTTTCCTTAAACTGTTTCTTCAACTATTAGGAAGCCGGAAGCCCCAAATGCCACACAAGAAAGTATTCTCTTTCATGATTCCAACAGAGAAATTCAGTCTATCACAGCTGTTTAGAGATTCAATGATCTCTGGTCATACTGTGGTCATTCAAGCCACGTGGGCCCTTGAAAAGCCACGTTTGGGCAGCAGCACCCGCTTCTGCCAGCCCCCAGCCACACTTAGAGAAGCTGCTTGCACTTCCACCTCCACGCCCACCCTCTTCAAGGTTCTAAACAAGCTCCCAAGGGTCAATGGTTAGAATTCAGAATCTCTGGGAACTTGGATAAGAAAAAAATTATTTTCACTAAATTCAGTATTTCCTTAAATTGTGAATGTAGACAACAAATCAGAGCAGAATTAGCACATCTAGGACTTATGGAAATCAAATGTATTTTCAGATCACCATTGTTGATGCAGCTATTTCAAAATGTCATTTATGTTCCTCATTACATCAACATTCTGGTGCTTATCAAACACATTGCCAGATTTTATTATTAATCTATTAATAAAGCATATACAGACACTCCCCAACTTACAAGGGTTCGACTCACAATTTTTCAACTTCACAATGGTGCAAAAGAGATATGCATTTGGTAGAAACCATACTTTAAACTTTGAATTTGGATCTTTTCCGGGACTATCGACACGCAGTAAGACACTCTACCATATCATGATGCTGAGCAGCAGCAGCCCAGCTCCCAGTCAGCCACACCATCATGGGGATAAACCACCGACACACTGCAACTGCTCTGTACCCACACAACCATTCTGTTCTTCACTTTCAGTACAGTATCCCATCAATCACATGAGATATTCAACACTTTATTATAAAGTAGGCTTTGTAGAGAATTCTGCCCAACTGCAGGCTAATGTAAGTGTTCTGAGCACATCTGAGGTAGGCTACGCCAAACTATGGCATCTGGGATGTTAGGTGTACTGAGTGCATTGCTGACTTAGATCATTTTAATTTATGATGGGTTAATCAGGAGACAATCCCATCACAAGTAGAGGAAGATTTGTATATTACCATATCATAATTTTTAGAATATTTTGATAACTATGTTTCAATATAATTGATTTTCCTCATAACTCTAGGTATTTTATTTTATGCATTCAAAGCATTTTTCTGAGAAAGGGTTTTTTGGCTTTATCAGACTTCCAAAGGAGTCCGTGGCACACACACACACAAAAGATGAAAAACTCCAACCCTGGTTATAACCCTGGAATTCTCATCTGATCATTACTACATAACCCCATCCCACAAAGTGGTTTCTATCTGGTCCTAACAAGTTCTACAGTTCTAATAGCCTAATCCTGCTACTTTTCCTGCTTGACTTTCTGCCTTAGAAACTTGATTCATTCTCTGTTACTTCTAGGACTTGGTTCTCGGATTTGCTCATTCATTCATTCATTATTTACTGGGTGCCTACTATGTGTCAGGTACTGTGTGATGTGGTAGAGATATAGAGACAAGTTCTACATTCTAGTGGGAGGATGGATAAGACAGGCAGATAGCTAGCTAGCTAGACAGAGAGAGAGAGGAGATGGATAGACAGGTAGAAGATAGAAAAAAGGGAGGGAAGCAGTTAAGCAGGAAGCTATGCAGAAAATTAGAATAAGCTGATGTCATGGAAAATGACCAAGACCCACTGTAGCTTGATGGTCATGCAGGACCTCTCTGAGATTAGATGGTAGAAGGGCAGCCACTTGATGTTCGGGGAGGAAAATCATCAAAGTACTTGAGTGATCAGGGAAGGCAAGGGTAGTCAAAACACAGTTCTGAGACCGAGAGTGGTCACAGAGGAGGTCAGAGTGGAAAGAAGGGTTTATTTCAGGAAGGGCATCCTAAGTTGGGTAAGAACTTCAAACTACAAAAGTGCTCAGCAAGGGTTTTAAGCAGGAGATTGCCATGACCTGATTTTTGTTTTTAAAACAATTGTTTTGGCTGCTTGTGGTGAACAGGCTATAGGAACACAAGAGCGAAATCCGTGAGTAACTTTGGAGGCTGGTGCAGTAAACTTGCAAGATTAGGTGAGAGTATAGGAGAGGGAGAGATGAAATGGAGACAGAGATGAGATGGAGAGGGATATGTACCAGGCTGGGTCACAGCAAGAAGCAGTGCCAAAATCAAGATAATTTGAGGGAAGTGTAACAAGTGACAATTTACAAATACTTGGATTGAGTATAAAGAAACCACAAGGGATAGTGCAATAGCCCAAGGCTGTTAACCTAAAGGCTCGAAGGGAATGAGAAGGGAGGCTATTGGAACCCAGAAGGAGAAAGCATCCAAAGATGGCGACCTCAAGAAAAGCTCTGACCCTCGGGCAGGGGGCATGGCCAGACTGTGCTAGTGGCCCACTTTTGAAGGCCGCTGAGGAAATAAATATCTTTACCTCATCCTCCAGCCTCCCATCAGGATTCCCTGCTGGCCAGAGGGAATGGTTGGTCCCCACTTGAGCAGAGGAGGATGAGAGGTTCCTGCCTGCCTTGCTGCTCAGGGTGCCAGGTCTCTTACATCCATCAATTAAGGAGGTTATCTCCTGACATCAAAATTACTTCTTTATATTCTTTTCCCAAGACAATGAGCTTCTTGAGGACGTCCATGTGCATCTGTTTCTCCCAGTAGAGTAGCTATTTAATGAACGAATGTGGTTGGTGAATGAATGAATGAATGAATGGCCCCTTCCAGGTTCCCAGGTCCCTACGCCTATGGAATGCCATTACTCTGTGTGGGGTTTCCCCGACACCAACGGCTGTACATGTAATAACCTGCATGTCACAGTTGTGCTGACACACTGACTCTCTCCCAGTTCCTCAGATGGGCCATCACAGGGTTCCTGTCCCGCTTCTTGTCCATCTCAAAGTCCCACTCTCTCCCCTATTTGCTCCTTTGTGTATCTACTTAGGGTTGCCAACCTGCTCTGAGATAATTGCCTGGATTTTTATCATTTTTTGTCCAAAGAGTTCTAACTTCTCAGTAATAGCAGATATATGGTTTCCCCTTTGAGCTTTTCTGGATTAAATTCGCACTCTTACCACTGAGTGTGAGAACCTGGTGAATACGCACATACACATCTATCAGATCTATCTCCAACTGAGGAGACATGTCCTGTTGCTGGATTCAGTGCCCAGGGTGCCAGGGTCTCGTGCTAATCTGTCCCACTGTAGAAATGTTATGCCCAGATTTCCTTTGGTGATACCAACTGAGCCTCTGCCTTAGCTGACGAAAATAAAATGCCAGATACCCAACTATAGATGACTTATTTCTGGGGACAAAAAAAAAAACCCTACTTCAAAACTACTTCATACTTATCAATCCGCATATCTTGCTTGTCTGGGGCAACAGCATGCACAACTTTTCAGCTCTGCCTTCAAAATGTGATAAATCTTCCTTCTGGGGCAAAGAGTGCATCTCTGTATTTATCCAGAGAAAGAATTTAATTCCTGTCTACATGTTGGTTTTTGGTTTTTTGGCTTTTTTTTTAAGGTAGGGTGGGAAAAGGAGGGGGAAAAAGGTAACAGACTGTGAAGGATTGATTACTAAAGCAAAAAAATCAATCCTGAGACTTTGATGATTTAACCAGCCACAAAAGCATAGAAATGTATGAGAAAGCCCTGATTGATTTTTAACTCCGTAATCCTTCCCACCCCATCTATTATCCTGTATGGATCATATTAGCCGTCATTATGACTAAGACAAGATAGGACACTGACATCCGCCTGACATGATATAACTATAAATGGAATCAGCTTCAACACAAAGGCTTTTACCTGGTTATTAATAGTGTTCTCTGTGGGTGGTGGACTGGCATTAAAACCTCTGTGGGCTGTGTGGAGCCGCTGCCATTTGATTGCAGTCCAAGAAGCAGCTCCTCAAGGTAGTTATTGCACAGTGCCCTGACAAACTGCTCGAGTATCATCCCTGGATACTCACCCTTTTAAGAGGCTCATAAAATACTGGGGGCTGATGACATCTTTTTGGCACTGAGGATTCCAAACTAGGACTGCTAAGCTAAGAGATACCAAGTACGTTCACAAATGCCTGGATGACATCCCTCATCTTCACCACCACCACCGTGAATGTGAAGGAGAGGAAGATTGAGGGCACACAGCTTTTCAGGTGACATGCAGTATAGTAAAACACAGATGAACACATACGAAGATATTAAGGTCACTTGGTGACCTTTGCTTGTTTCACTTACCTCCGATGAATCAATGAAAACTACTTAGTTCTTAAGCAAACATTTACCTTCTCGGCTCCATGAGGCTTCCAACCACTATTTCATGTCTAATCAAACCAAGGGGTCAATTAGAAATAGTAGAGGACTTGCCCAAGATTACACAGTGATTTAGAAGCAGTTCTAATTAGAAAGCCTAGATTTTCCTTTAGGAATTCAACAAAATATCTTCTTTTAATCAGCAAATATTTACTAAGCCCTACGACATACCAGGCATTTTTCTAGTGAGTGAAGGAAAAGCATTGAAAAGTAGATGAAATCCCTGTTCTCATGAGGCTCACAGTCACTGTCAACCCCACAACACTGGTGGGAGACACATGTATACAATTGTACATTATGTGTCCAAGCATCTGAAACTCAAAAAACCTAGCAGATTTCCCCCAAACTACTCTGGCCTCTTCCTGCCCTTGAAGCCAAACATGACAGTCAAATTCTGGATAACATTCTAAGAGGAAGCTGGACAGGTAAGAGAGAAGGACACCTTGTATTTAAAATTAGTAACTCTTTCCTCTTAGAAACTGGAAAATATCTCCTCATTGATAATGAGAATAAATCTGAAGATTCCTGTGTTTGGAAGTTACATTCTGGAGATCAACTGAGAGAATTAAATGAGATCTTAGACAGATAAATGACAGATTTTAAAATAGTGCCTAACACATGCAAATTGGCAAAGAAGTCAAATTTTCACTCTTCACAGATGACACAATACTCCCCAAAAGATTCCACCCAAAAATTGCTCAAACTTATACAGGAACTCAGCAAAGTGGAAGGATATAAAATCAGTGCACAGAAATCAGTTGCATTTCTATACACTAAAAATGAAGCAGAGAAAGAGAAATCAAGGAATCGATCCCATTTACAGTTGCACCCCCAAACCATTAGATACCTAGGAATAAACCAAACCAAAGAGGTAATAAAGGATCTATACTCTGAAAACTATAGAACACTTAAGAAAGAAACTGAGGAAGATACAAAGAAATAGAAAAACGTTCCATGCTCATGGATTGGAAGAACATTTTTAAAATGTTATGCTACCCAAAGCAATCTACACATTCAATGCAATCCCTACCAAAATACTATCAACATTTTTCACAGAGCTGGAACAAATAATCCTAAAATTTTATGGAACCAGAAAGACACCAAATAACCAAACGAATGTTGAAAAAGAAAACCAAAGTTGGCAGCATCACAATTCTGGACTTCAAGATGTATTACAAAGCTGTAATCATCAAGACAGCATGGTACTGGCACAAAAACAGACACATCAATCAATGGAACAGAGAACCCAGAAATGGATCCTCAACTCTATGGTCAACTACTCTTCCACAAAGCAGGAAAGAATATCACCTAGAAGAAAAGACAATCTTTTCAACAAATGGTGTTGGGAAAATTGGACAGCCACATGAAGAAGAATGAAACTGGACCATTTCCTTACACCACACACAAAAATAAACTCAAAATGGATGAAAGACCTAAACGTGAGACAGGAATCAATCAAAATCCTAAGGAGAATACAGGCAGCAACCTCTGTGACCTCGGCTGCAGCAATTTCTTGCTAGACACATCTCCAAAGGCAAGGAAAACAAAAGCAAAAATGAACTATTAGGACTTCATCAAGATAAAAAGCTTTTGTACAGCAAAGGAAACAGTCAACAAAACTAAAAGAAAACCTACAGAATGGGAGAAGGTATTCACAAAAACTTATCAGATGAAGAGCTAGTATCCAAAATCTATGAAGAACTTACTGAAACTCAACAACCCCCAAAAATAATAATAATAATCCAGTCAAGAAACGGGCAGAAGACATGAACAGACACTTCTCCAAAGAAGATATACAAATGCCCAACAGACACATGAAAAAATGCTCCACATCAAGTGGCATCAGGGAAATACAAATCAAAACCACAATGAGATACCACCTCACACTAGTCAGAATGGCAAAAAGTAACAGCTCAGGAAACAACAGATGTTGGTGAGAATGGACAGAAAGGGGAACCCTCCTATACTCTTGGTGGGAATACAAATTGGTACAGCCACTCTGGAAAACAGTATGGAGGTTCCTCAAAAATTTGAAAATAGAGCTTACATAACGACCCAGCAATTGCACTACTAGGTATTTATCCAATGAATACAAACATAGTGATTTGAAGGGGCAGCTGCACCCCAATATTTATAACAGCAATGTCCACAATAGCCAAACTATGGAAAGAGCCCAAATGTCCATCAACAGATGAATGGATAAAGAAGATGTGGTGTGTGTGTGTGTAGATAGATAGATAGATAGATAGATAGATAGATAGATAGATAGATATACAATGGAATATTACTCAGCCATCAAAAAGAATGAAATCTTGCCATTTGCAACAACATGGATGGAACTAGAGGGTATTATGCTAAGTGAAATAAATCAGTCAGAGAAAGACAAATACCATATGATTTTACTCATATACATGGATTTTAAGAAACAAAACAGATGAACATGAAGGAAGGGAAGGAAAAATAAAGTAAGATGAAATCAGAAAGGGAGAGAAACCATAAGAAAATCTTAACTACAGGAAACAAACTGAGGGCCGCTGGAGGGGGATTGGGGGGGGTAACTTGGCGATGGGCTTTAAGGAGGGCACTTGTTGTAATGACCCCTGGGTGTTATATGCAAATGAATTACTAAATTCTACCTTTGAAAATAATAATACACTATAAATTAATTAAATTGATTTTAAATTAAAAAAATAGTGCTTGACATATAAGATTTCAGTAAAAATAATCATGAAGATCATGAGGAGGAGAATGTAATGACTCTACATTCAAGTGACATGATGCCACATAATAACTCCCTCGCTTAAGGAGACAGAAGCAGAAGTGGTATAGGTATATCCTTACACTACGTTATGAGCTCTCCAGGTGCTATGATCTTCCTACCAGTGAGTGGCGTTTTCCTGGACATGCAAGTTGCTCCTTCTAGGCTAGTATTACTACAGCTAGTTCTAAGCCAGACTACTCCTCTCCTCTGCACTCCCTGACAAGCAATCAGATTCAGGACCTATGATGTCATTCTCAGGGTAAGTCCAGGAAGCTCTAGAATGCCTGAATCAGGTGAGCCACCTCACAGACACCAGAGAGGGAAGAAAAATACTCTGTCTAGAGGCAACCTGAGTTTATCACTGAAACAACTCACACCCATAGTCAGTGGGCACCATAGGGACCAGTGGTTTTTAATCCACCCAAGACTTGGGCGTGGAGGGGAATGCCTACATTTAGGCATTTAACCCAACTGCCCAGAGACACACTGTGTCATTTACAGTGACCTGGTATTATCTACACAAATAGTCACTGTTACCCATAAGCACCGAGCCAGAACTCTATTATTCAATAGTTAAGATAAGCAAATTTGTACTTTGAGACAGTCCCATTTGCATAGGATCTTGTAGAGGTATCACATTCATTTCTTTCTTAAGATTTTATTTATTTATTTATTTATTTATTTATTTATTTATTTATTTATTTAAGAGAGAGAGAGCATGAGTGGGTGGACGCGCAGAAGGAGAGGGAAAAGCAGACTCCCTGCCTCCATTTCTACCTAGACTCCCATAGACAGCCACCCTCACCCAAACAATTTTACATGCTTTTCTAGCCTGAAGCCCAGATATTTCTAGAAAAAGTCAATCTCTGTTTCCCCAGACATACTCTCAAAGAAATCTATACTTTTCCTTCATAGCACTGATCCCAGTTTATTATTATATATCCCAGTGATTTCTGTCTCCCACTGACTATCAGCTCCCCAGCGACTTTTGTTCATGTGTGTAAGGACCTCACATAGTGCCAGGCACAGAGCAGTCACTCCAAGAATAATTGCGGAGTGAAAGAATGAATAAATGAAGTGATTCTGATTCACCAGAGTCGAGGGACAAGCTAGATATTTGCTTGTTTTTATGAAGCCACCCTCACACGTTGCTAGAAGCAGGTCCTTATTATGGCTCCCTGAGACCTTCTGCTGTGCAAACACCATTAATGCAGACACTGACACTCAGATTAATGAAGGGAAGCAATTTATTGAACTGATATTTGGTGTAGATGTCATTAACAGCACTCCTTTGGAGCGACCGCATCAGATTAGACACAGTCTCCCCCAAAGAACATGAAGAAAATCATTTAACTGCTTTCCTGCAGCTGTTTATGTGAAGCCAACATCTATGAATGGCTCAGTTGGCTCTGAGACAACTGTGACCCTCCTGTGATTGCTCTTCATTGATACTGTTTTTGTCTCTTCTGAGAAATGTGTCCTATAATAAATCATGCTGTTGTGGCTTCAGTTTTTGTTGTTGTCATCCCTTCTTCCCCCTCCCCCACAGTAAAGTCACTAGAAAAGTTCCAATAATGAGACAAAGTTAGCAGATCTCCAAGTAACTGTATCAAGAGGGTACATCTGAAAGGTGGTTTTGGAAGCTAAGAACAGGGTCTGGTGGATTTGGGTGGTTTTACAAATCCACCAGGATATAATATATTCTCTTTCACGGATTCTTAGAGCTAGAAAGGTTGAATATATTTGGTAGGCAACAGGGCAAGTTTGGGAAAGATCACACATATCCAGTGTCCTCTCAGGACATAGAGACTAATCAGTGGATGGCCTTTATCCCGTTCCCTCCTAGCACAAGCCTCGTTTTACCAGGTTTTCTTTCTGAGTGCCACTAATAAAACATCTATAGGCCCAGCTCCCTGCCCCTCTACCCATTCTAGTATTTTAAATTTATTTTTATTTAAATTCAATTAACATATAATGTATTATTGGCTTCAAAGGTGAGGTCAGTGATTCATCAATCTTATATAAAACCCAGTACTCATTACATCACCCAGTTATCCCATCCCTCCACCCCGCCTCCCCTCCAGCAGCATTCAGTTTGTTTCCTATGCTTAAGAGTCTCTTATGGTTTGTCTCCCTCTCTGGTTTCACCTTGTTTCATTCTTTCCTCTCTTCCCCTATGATCCTCTGTTTTATTTCCTATATTCCACATACAGTGAGATATATGATGATAGTCTTTTCTCTGACTTTTCTCACTGAACATAATACCCTCTAGTTCCCTCCACGTTGTTGCAAATGGCAAGGTTTCATTTTTTTGATGTATACAGATACCACATCTTCTTCATCCATTCATCTGTCGAGCCCCTCCACCCATTCTGAAGCTCCTTTTTCCCATTTCCCCTTCATGACTGTCCACTGCTTTTCCATACAACATCCCTGAATCATGGGTAGCCTCCCAGACTCCACGGACTACATGACCAGGTGACCTATTCCTTTTTAACACTGTTGGCTGTTAGAAATCTCTGCATGGACTGTGGAAATTCTCCTTCTAATAACTTTGATCTGCTAGTTCTAGTTTTGCCCTTTGGACCTACACACAAAAAAACGAATCATTCTTGTGCATGTACGTTCATCTAGAGTTGGACAGACGTGGGTATGTGGTTGCCCCTTCCAGACTAGTGTTACTGCAGCCAGTCGTAAGCCAGCGAGCTCCTCTCTTCCCAGCCAGCCCGACTCAGGACCTTTGATGTCATTCTCACGGTGAGTCCAGGACACTCTAGAACGCCTGAACCAGGGGAGCCACCTTAGAGACACCAGAGGTAGAGAAAACATCCTCTGTCCAGAGCCAGCCCCCAGTTCATCCCTGAAGCAACGCACACCCATGGTTAGCAGGTGCCACAGGGACCAGCAGTTTTTAATCCACCTAACGCCTGAGAGTTGGAGTGGAGTGCCTAAATACAACCCAACTGCACAGAGACATACTGAGTCTCAGCGTCATTTGTGGTTTCTACTGTTATTCACACAGCAGTTATCATGGTCACCCATAAGCACCTAACCATAAGCACCTACTTTTCACCGTCACCTTTTCATAATAAAAGTTATAGTTTCCAGGCCATCTCGCCTAATAAATTACTGTCCAGTTGGAAAACATCTTAATATTCAATGGGATCATTTGTTTCTAAAATTAAACATCTTTCCATGACATTATATGTAATTTTGCTAAGACCTGAATGCACAAGCAAGAATTTGTAAGTCAAGTCTTTCATTCTATTTATGGGTGGGGGAAGCAGATACTAGCAGAGAATTATTTAAGAATGAGGATTTCAAAAACAGAGCCCCATTGTTTCAACAAGATAGTCAAAGGATATTGTAAAACTAGAAAGATAAAAATTAGGCTGGTCGCCTCAGTCAGTAGAACATGCAACTCTTGATCTCAGGATCATGAGTTTGAGCCTCACATTAGGCATGAGGTCTAGTTAAAAAAAATTTTTTTTTAAAGGACAGGAAAATTAGAAGGACCAGGAGTGATTTCAGGGTTTATAGATGAATGGGTCATTTGGTAGATCCAGGCCTTTGTCCAGACTCAAGTTTGCTTCAGAGAGACAGGTGGATAATGTTTTCAGTCATCAGTCTTGAAAAACTGGCTAGCTCTACCTAAGTATACAATCATATTGTATACACATTTTGACACAAAAATAGAAGTATGCAAATAGATAAAATATATATACCTAAACATAAGTTCTCAAATATTCCTCTTAGAATTGATGATTTATTTTTCATTATTATGTAGCATATGCTAGTTACAGGGCAGATTTCTAAGATGGCCCCAATGATCCTTCCCTTCTGATATCCATGGCCTTGTGTACACCCCTCCCTGTGAGCATAAGCTGGATCAAGGGGCTTGCTTTCAACAAACAAAATACAGCAAAAGTGATGGGATATTACTTCTGAGATTAAGTGATAAAAGACTGCAACTTCCACCTTGCTCACTCTTTCTCACTTGCTTTCTCTAACAGAAACCAGCTGCCATATTGTGAGCTGCCCTGTGGAGAGGTCCACAAGGCAAGGAACTGAGAGAGGGCCTCCAGCCAATAGCCAGCAAGGAACTGAAGCTGTCAGTGCAGCAACCTGTGAGGAACTGAATCCTACCAACACCCACATGAGGGAGCCTGGAAGTAGATCCATCCTCAGGTGCCTTGCATCATACCTTTACTGCAGCCTGGGAGAGTCCCTAAAACAGAGCACCATGCTAAGGCAAGCCCAGATTCTTGACCCATAGAATCTGTGAAATAATAACTACTTTTGTTGTCAACCACTACATTTTAGGGTAACTTGCTACTCAAAACAAAACAAAACCAAAAACAAACAAAACACCTGGCTGGTTATTTCTCTGCCTGAAAGCACCATGACCCCACTATCATTGTGGCCTCCCGCTTTTTGAACTTGAACATATCACTTTGGCCTTCTTGGCCTTGGCTGCTTGGCATTTGATTCTCCTGAAATACAAATAATAAAAATTAAATAAGCATTTTAAACTCTGTACCCCAGTTGATCTTCAAAGACCCAGCTTTGCATCTGAGTTCAGTCTTCTGCTTTTACAGTTACCTTTTCCTGAAGTTTAAGAATTAATACTGGCACAATGTGGCAAGTGGGAAAGAAAGGATGTCTTTAAAAATAAAGCTTCGACCTGGAAATCAATACAATGGCATGAAGCACACAGGAATAACAATATGATCGAAAAAATATTCCTTTTCTTTCTAAAAGTCATAAAGCAAGATTAATGGTCAATTTAAAACTAAAATCAACCCCCAAATGAAATATCTTCTCCTAAAATCACCATCACATGTTAACCGAATATGTCTCTTCAGCCTGCTATTTTTCACTGTTGGCATCCTCCGGGTTTCCAGCCAGAAGCAGGAAATGCTAAATGTCTTCCAGAAAGCCTGCACTGGTGTGATGGGCCCCAGGTCTGGCAGCACCAAGAAGTGAACAGAATCATCACATCACCTTGTTTATCACATGGTGGTTTATTGCTGACTATGGCACCAGGCTCTCTTTAACCAAAGGGAACCCTGAATCCACACAAGCAACCATGTCCTCCAGGAAGAACTGCCAAGTCAAAGTGCCTTGATCACAAAGGGGATGCCTAGAGACGAATATTTCCCACCCCCACACAGAAGGATCTAGCCCAAATGCCATGTAGACCTATCTGCTAACTATTTATGCAGAACAGAAAAGACATCAAGGCACGAGCTGCAAAGAGGGAATCTTGGCAAAGAACAGATACTGTGTCTTAATAGCATTTGTCCATCTCTTAACCTAGGGTTCTTTGAAATTTCCAGTTGAAATTTTAAGGGACTGGAACAAGTGAATATGCAAAATAGCCAGAGTTTGGTACTTTACTGATTTATTGTGTTCAGCTATCCTTCAATGAAGACCACTTTCTTGACTGTATAGTTTCATTTGCCCACAACAGATATTTTAATTAAAAAAAGACTTGAACTTGTGAGTCGCCTAGTAAAAATAAATCACTAAAATTAGCAAGGGCTTACCTAGTCTAAGAAATACAAGCAGAGTAGATACAAATAGGTATTTTATATTTCTTTGGTACAATATTCTAGCCATGGCACCAGTAAAAATATTCCAGTGTACCCATTAATTAGTATAGGTATCATTAAATCAAAAAGAAGGTAAGGGTGAAAGAAATAAAATTAGTGACTCCAATATTAGGTCTGTTGCCAGATATGCTTTCTCAGCCCAATTAAGACAAATCAAGTGTTCAATTTTTATCTCTTCTCTTAATTAAGGAATTGGGAATACATGTAAGACAGGGTGAAGTGTTCTTTTTTCATTTTGTCCCTTCTTTCCCGGTCTTCTTTATCTTCTCCTTGAAAGGAGGCTGCCTTTGAAAGGACCCAAGAAAGGGAGACATTGAGAGTACAATGGGGCATCAAAGTTAGACTCCAAGAAAAAAAGGTTAGCATAAGCAGGGGGAAAGTTTGTCCTGTAGATGCGACACTCCAAAGATTCTGAAAGACGTAAGTCCCTTTACAGGACACACAAGACCAGGGGAAAAAAAAAAAAAAAAAAACCTGCTTGAAACCCTCCAAGATGAACTCAGCAGCCTGAATGGAGGAAGAAGGTTAGAAAGAGGTCAGTAAGATCGTGAGGAGGAGAAGGGAAAGGGGGCCCATAAAAAGGAGGTAAGTCCTCTCCTAAGATGGGTGAGAGGGACTGACAAGACAAGAGAGAAGTCAGACAGAGAAAGACCAACACCATATGATCTCTATTAGATGTGGAATCTAAAAACAAAACAAAAAAACAAGCTCATAGACACAAAAAACAAATTGGTGGTTGCCAGAGATGGGAGGTAAGAGAAATAGGTGAAGGGAGTCAAAAGATTAACTTTTTTTAAAAATTTACATGATACACTTGTACATAAATAAAAATATATATTTAGTTAAAATTATTTATATATAAATATCTATATAATGGGATAAGGATAAAAGTGCTAAGGAGGGAAGGAATGCCATGTGGAATAGGGAAGCAAGAGAAATTACCCGTACTGAGTGACTTCAGTAGAATACTAGGACTTAGCAGGAGAAAGTAAGTTAATGGAGTTAGGAGAGGAGATTTCTCCTTGAACATATGGAAGGATAAATGAACAAACAAACAAACAAACAAACACGTCCCTGGACCTTACTCCCCAAAGCTTCCTATCAGGAACTGCTGGGGCAGTTTCCTTTTTTTTTGCAGAGAAGACCAGTGCTCAGTTGCACACCACACCTTTGCCCAAGCTGATCTGTTCGGTTCATCCTTTTCCCAGTAACTCCCCACAGAGACCTTCCTCTTCTACTATCCCCAGGTTAAGTGTTATTTCCTCCCTGAAGCCTTCCCCAATAAGAATAACACCTGCCCCTCATCTAGCACAAGTGCTTCCCACACATTATGCAACTGTCATAACTGTCTCCCAGCTCACAAGGACCTTCTCTCCTCCACGCTTAGAAGTCATGATCTCTGCCACCCAACCTGGTAATCTATATTCAAATAGCAATTGGGATTCTATATGCACAAGGGACCAAAGCCCAGATCAAAAGTGGTTAATAACAAAAGACTATATATTAACTCTAATAACTGAAAAGAGCAGAGTTAGGTAGCCAGGTATGAAATTGTCAAGCAGGGCTCTGGCAACACCCCCCGCCTCTAGGATTTTCCTCTGGCTTTGCATGTGGCCATGCACAGCTCTCCTTCTCCGGCCACTTCCCATCATGACAGCAAAATTTACCCCAGCAGTTCCAGTCTTCATATCTACATGCTACCCCAGTCGTGAAGAGAAGGTCTTGGTGGCAGCATTCTCAGAAAATGACCTTGAGTCCCAGCTCGGGTCCCATGCCCACCCCCAAGGCAACCACTGTGACCAGGAAGATAACCAAGCTCAGAGTCTTAGCCTGGGTATGTGCTCAACTCCAGCCCTGATGTGAAATGGACTCACTGCCCAGGAACTGGCTGGATCATCAGTGGAAACAAGCATTTTAATTGATGTAATGGCAGTCTCCTGTTGGGCCCAGTTCCAAGTCCTGGCACTGAAGTGAGCAATGCTGAGGTACACAGCCCTGTTAGTCCATAGAACCCAGCTCTCTGAGGGGTTCTGCAGGCCAAACCTTAGGCCCAAGTCCCACTTGGGTTATTTTTTTTAAATTATTACACTTCTAACCCATAGCTAAAATAGCTGCTCTCATAGGAGTCCAGAATAAATAAAACTGCATGGGATTGGATTCTGTCCCTAAATTGATTTTATATCCTTTGAAAGCTTTATGTTGTTATTGTGTGTGTGTAAGTGTGTGTGTGTGTGTAAAACTGTTGACTGGGTCACTGAGGGATGGTCTTATAAAGAGTCACCCATTTGGCTTTTCATAGGAATAAAATCCACATTATGACAATGACTTTCAACAAAGGTTAAGCATGCAAACTTTGGCTTAAAAAAACAATTTGCCCATAACTCAACTGCTTTTATCTTCAAGCCTTTGAAGTAGAAGGTAAAAAAAAAAAATCAAATATTTCATCCTTGACATCTTCAGGGAAGGTATGTGTATACAGGAAACACCCATAAAATCCCTGAACATAAAGAAACAACAAATGATTATGCATAATTACAACCGCAGAAATGTATACAGGAGGTAAAATAGGTTAAGGATGTTGCCCTTGGAAGCTACTTTCTGTCAATAAGGCATAGATACATTTATATTTCTCATATTTCCCTGATCCACAGGTTAAATTTGCCATCTTCTGAACCTTTGTCATCATTTCAGATATCAGGCTAAACACCTCTGGGGTGCCTCTGGGGTATTCACAACCTTCAGAGAGTTGATAGTGATCACTTTCTTCTGAAGTCTTTGTTGATCCAAGAATACATATTTTGTTGTGTAAGTCTTCATAAATCAGTCTTTCCGCCCGTTTATCATCCTTGTGGCTTTTCTCTGAACACTCTCCAGTATGTCTCCAACTTGTTAATAATGAGGTTCCCAGACCACGGTGCATCGTTCCAAGCTCAGTCTCTCATTGTGCAGAGAGGACTCTGCCTCCTTGCTTCCTGACCCACTGTTAACACTTACAAGGTTCTGCTGCCAGATCATATACGGAGCCGTGACTCATGCGCCCTCCATGACAAGGCCTGGGGGAGCCCAAGCACTTCCCTGAACAGGTCAATGTCTGATGTGTAGTAAGTGCACAGAAAAGGTCCTGGAGGAAACGAACAAATGGAAGCATGGGCTCCCCAGTTGTGTCTTCACTGTATCTAAACCCGTATTACAAAATGAGCAAGGGAGAGGGAGTATGTGTGTTTGTGACAAAAGTGGGAGACAAGGGAACAGAGGAGAGACACAAGAAATTCTTCACTGATTATTTGGCTTTGTCACTCAAACATTCCTATCGCTTTTATCTGGTTGAGACCTAGTGCCACTCTCATTTAGCAAAAGGCAAACTGAAGTTCAGAAAACTAAGGTATGTCATCACAGTGGCTGAACAGCTGAATTACATTTAGGAACATGTCTAGAATCCCAACTCTAGTGCCTGGAGTAGCCTCCAGACTCAAGCAGTTTTAAAATACTATTGGTAAAATCTTCACAGGCCTTAACTTCTTTAGCTGAAATATTTGAGGCATGGGTTCCTAACTGGTTTTGTTGATAGAAGTCCAGCCATGTCTTGTCATAATAACAGGATCCAAGAGGATGGAAAATGTACCGGACAAGAGCTAACCTGGTTTCTTGCTTTCTCTAACCTGATGGTTCCAGTGGTAGTGAGAGTGACAAGAACAGTAAGTAGTTGCAGCTGCCAGCACGACTGAGTACCTGCTGTATACTGCGCGCTCTGCTTGACCCCTCACAAATATGCAATTTCATGTAACCCTTTAAATATCCGATCGAAATAAGGATCATTAGACAGATGTTACGGTAAGGGAAGCGAGTCCCAGAAAGGTTAAATGCCTCAGGGTCACACAGCAGAGCTAGGGTGCCAATTCAGCTGTGTGAAACTACGCTTCATTTTTCTGCCCCAGCAGACATCCTTTCCTGGGCTGCAATACTATCTCATCCCTGATAGTCATTCCTACTTTCCACTTTCTGTACACTTCTCATTAAGGAGGCACCTGGGTGGCACAGTTAGTTAAGCATCCCACTCAGTTCAGACTGATGATGGGTTGTGGTTTCAGAGTTGTGAGATTGAGCCCCACATCAGGCTCTATGCTCAGCATGGAGTCTGCTGGAGATTCTCTCTCTCTCTCCCTCTGCTCCTCCTGCTCATGCTCGCTCGCTCTCTCGCTCTCTCTCTCTCTCATGAACAAATAATCTCAAAAAAACCAGAAGCTTCTCTTTAAGGACCGTCAGTCAAAACTATCTGAGATATAGAGGGGGCAAAATCCATTCCTTTTAGTTTCATTTAGAAAATTTTAAGAGTTTTCAGGGGTGCCTGGGTGGCTCAGTCGGTTAGGTGGCTGCCTTCGGCTCAGGTCATGATCCCGGGGTCCTGGGATTGGGCCCCAAATCGGGCTCCCTGCTCAGCAAAGAGCCTGCTTCTCCCTCTCCCTCTGCCTGATGCTCTGCCTATTTGTGCTCACTCTCTATCTCTCTGTCAAATAAATAAATAAAATCTTAAAAAAAGAAGAAGAAGAAAAGGTTAGAGTTTTCAAAAGGACCTTTTCTCTAGGAAATTAAGGAAACAACAAACTATCAAACATGTCACTTGCTAATAGGACTAGTCAGGTATAAGGCCAAATGTAAAGGCATTAAAATTTACTGGTATAGTCCCTGCCTTGCCACAGATGGCCGTGGTGGCCCAGAGGCAATCCCCTCTTCTCCAATCCATCTCTCTGTCTTGCTCAGTTTGTTCCACTGTGTATGTACACTGATGGCCTCTGGCTGGAACTGATCAGAGCAGGTTGACAGAGCAGCACACAGTACTGTAAGGAAACACTGCAGTGAAATGCATGGAGAAACAAATCCCCCAAATTACTCCTTTCCAAAAAAACTAATCCAAAAAAAAAGCAAGACCAAATAATCTCTTCTCTTGGTTAATTCATTTTCCCCAAATTATCTGTACCACACTGTCTTTATGTTGCAACTCCAAACCAACAAATACTTGGACTGAAAACTGTAAAGAAGTAAATTCTTCAGGGAAGTCCACATGCCATACAAGAGACAACATAATTTCACAGAAATAGCACTGGAGAAGAAGTGAGATTTGGTAGATATGTGACTCTTAGTTTGTTTGCAGGAACTACAAAATAACCGTTTTTGAAAGCCCCCTGGGATATATAAAGCATTCTACAGTACTCACGAAATGTTAGTTGAATTTGTTTAACCAACCTTGGATAAACCTCTCCATATTTTCAAGCTTTAGTTTCACCATTTATAAAACAGAAACTAATAATAACTTCCTTGTATTGCATGACTATTGGGGGCTCCCAACAGGATAATATATATGAAAGCATTTTTTAAACAATAAAGCATCACACAAAAGTAAGCCATGAAGAAAGGGGGATGGACTATGATGGTTCTGCCAATAACATAGGCATTGTGCCAAGTAGCAAGTTGGAAAGTTAATAGCACTTTTTTGCTATTCATCCAGATGTTAGGCACATTCTAACTATAAAAATTGAAGCGATCACTGGCAAACATTCAGGAGGTCAGAGGACTGCTAGAAGGAGCAATGTGAGTGTTCTCTGGCTCTCCTGGGCCCCAAGGAGGGCAGAAAAACTTCTGCATAGAGCTCTTTCTCCTCTAAGACAAACCACAACTCTCTTGCAGCTCTAAAGGGAAAATGGTGCAGATTCTAAATATTTTGCTCTGGTGCCGAGCTGAGTGAATGCACACGAGAGTTAGGTCTTTGTTTTTTCACTGGGGAATAAGCCCTTTAGATCTCACACTTTAACCCCACTTCTATAGCAATCAAACCAAGCCAGAAATTTGCACTTGCAAATATTTTTTTTTTAATTTTATTTTTATTATTTGCCCAAGGGGTACAGGTCTGTGAATCATCAGGCTTACATCTTTCACAGCATTCACCAAAGCACAAACCCTCCCCAATGTCCATAACCCATCCACCCTATCCCTACCCTCCCACCCCCCAGTAACCCTCTGCACTTGCAAATATTTTTGAAAGATCTGACTAAGCCATTTTTAGATGTTTTTCCAGTCTTCATGTGCCTTTCCCTCCCACAGAGCACAATTAAAAAGGCACCTTTAAAAGGCTATTAAAAAACATTGATTGGCTTAACTGTGCTAATGTCATGGCTTTAAAATAAAATTCTATTAAGTCCTTAAAATATTGCAGACAAGTACTTTACAGCAAAAACTCAGGACAACCATCCTGAGGCTTCTGTTATTCACAGATATTTAGCTAATTACTTTAGTTCAGTTCATCTTTCTTATCATCCTGTCTTTGAATTTTTTTTAGTCTTTTGATAGTTCTCATGAAATAACTCCCTCTATGGATAGCAGAAGCCAGCACTCAGCTGGCTTTCCCCCCAGTCACCACAGTAAATTCAAAAAGAACAAGTCAGACACGTGGTGTGCTTTCACATTGTTGCTATTGATACAGAAGGAGGGGATGGCATTGTCTCCCTATATTTGACAGCTAACATCACAGAGTACCCTGCAGTCCCATCACAGAGCTGTCCCAAGATTAACTGCGGCTCCTGATTAGCCCATGTCATTAGCCCATCGTTTCTGTGTATATACTGAATCACCCTTGTCCCTGGAGAAACTCAGGAACACAACACTAACGTACAGGATTCTTTTCTCTTCTTCCGTATTTCAATTCTTGCTGTTATGCCTCAGGCTGGCATAATGCCTGAGGTCAGCTCAAGAAAGGGCTCCTCAGGAACACTCTCATTTAAGGGTAGAGTTAACAAGACATCCCGGTTTGGGTCCAGCTAACATTCTCACATACCCCACCTGGCCACAGAGGCAGATGAAGAAAAGCAAATGGTTTCACACACGAAGGCATTTGTAAACTGCTCTTTGTTTTGGAAATTCTAGGTTTTTGTTCCTGCTGCTGCTGCTGCTGCTACTGATGAAGATGATGATGGATGGATGGAATTTTGTTGTTACTAAAGTAGGATTTGCTCAAGAACCAAGCGGACTTCCTTTTGACCCCATGGAAACCTGAAAGTACAAGAAGTTATCTTATGAGCTCTGTGCCTGACTTATGGACAAACTGTGTGAGGCAGCTTTATGAGTTACTACACAGACTCGGCTAAGAGATATGACAATGAATGAGTTATTATGGTTAGTGATTTCTCCATAGCTCAAAGTCTGGGATCCACAGCCTTGAGAAAAAAACCTCCAGGACATGACTTCTCCTGAAGCAAATTTCAAGGATAATGAAGGCGCTTGCCATCCTCCATCCAGATGACCTCATCTCTGTTGTCATTCATTTCCTCATTTATCCCAGGTGCTGACATGCCTCCCCACCATCTTGGGCCCAATTCTGTCAGTCAGTTTATGGAATATGTATAAATATCATTCAATTTACTCTATCCTCAATTCTCCCCCCTACTGAGGTAATTCCCTGTTGTTTATTAGGCCCACAAGTAGACTAATTAAATATTCCTTCTCTCTACAGAGCAGAAAAAGACATTTGCTGCTATTCTACAAATAATGGGGTTTTTTCCAATTTTTCTAAGAGTTGAATGGACTAATGTGGGAGGAAAAGAGTCTGGGAAAGGCCAAGCAGCTTATCAAGTCAAGATGCAGTATTTAGAGAAGAAGACTTTCTGCCCAGGTATCTCTCCTCTCTTCCACTCACTCCAGAGAACCATGACAGCTATAGGGGGAGAAAGAAGACTCATTGTCTGTCAGAGCCCTCTAAAACTGCCTAGGACTCTGCAAATTCATCCCACTATGCACTGGCTACCCCTGCCTGCCCATGCTTGGATTTTTCCTCCTCTAATCACTCCTGCTAATCCTGTAAGACCAAGCACTGGGGTCATCTACAAGAATGTCAACTGCTATGGCACCGTCTCCACTTCCTAGAATCACTTAGGAACTCTGAGTTTGTGATACCTGGTTCAGATTCCTACCTATATTCATGTATGGTTCACTAGTTTGTTAGCAGGGACTACAAACAACCATTTTAAAATTTTTTTTATTTAAATTCAATTTAGTTAAGATATAGTGTATTAGTTTCAGGGGTAGAATTTTGTGATTCATCAGCTGCTTATAACACCCAGTGCTCATTACATCACGCGCCAGCCTCAATGACCATCACCCAGTTATGCCATCCCCCCACCTCCTCCCCTCCAGCAGCCCTCAGTTTGTTTCCTAGAGTTAAGAGTCTCTTATGGTTTACCTCCCTCTCTGTTTTTTTTTTTTAAGATTTTATTTATTTATTTCACAGAGGGAGAGAGATCACAAGGAGGCAGAGAGGCAGGCAGAGAGAGAGAAGGGGAAGCAGGCTCCCCGCTGAGCAGGGAGCCCGATGCGGGCCTCGATCCCAGGACCCTGAGATCATGACCTGAACTGAAAGCAGAGGCTTTAACCCACTGAGCCACCCAGGCGCCCTCCCTCTCTGTTTTTAGCTTAGCTTATTTTTCCTTCCTTTCCCCCCAAATAATCATTTTTTAAAGCTCCCCCTCCCCACTGCCACAGAACAAAGTACTCATGAAGTACTGGCAGAATTTGTTGAATTAAACTTAGGCAAACTTCCCCACGGTCCCAAGCTAAGATCTCATGTATGCCAATAATTTGGTGCCATTCAAATAAATATTCTTTAAATATCAGTTTATTGTTTATTTGGTGAGGTCAAGAAAAACTATTCATAAAAACAATAACCTCTATGTTCAAAACAAGGAAAATGCTTGGACTAATGTAATATTCAGACTTATTTGGAACTTGCATTCCACTTTCTTATTGTCATGTATAACTGGATACTATTGGTGTATTTGTTTTCTATTGCTGCTATAACAATTGACCACAAACTTGGTGTCTTAAACAACAGAGATTTATTATCTTATAGTTCTACCGTTCAAACAGCCAACCCAAATCTCACAGAGCTAACATCAAGGTATTGGCGGGACTATATTCCTTTCTGGGGGAGCTCTTAGGGAAAACGTGTCCCCTTGCCTTTTCTAACATATAGAAGCTGCCTACATTGCTTGGCTCATGGCCCCCTTCCTCCTTCCTAAAAGCCAACAGTGGTGGGGGGTTCTCTGCAGCAGGGAAAGTTTCTCTGCTTTTAAGGACTCATGTGATTATATTGGGCCCAATAACCCAGAACACTGTCCCCATCTCAAGGTGCTTAACCTTGATCACATTTGTAAATTCTCTTTTTCCATGTAAGGTAACATATTCACAGGTTCTGTAGCTTAGGGTGTGGACAGCTGTAGGGCCATTACTCTACCTACTATGATTGGTGTCCACCCCCACCCCTCTCACTTGGAGTAGATGTGACTGACATGGCTAAAAGCACCGAGAACTCATGAAAGGATGGAGAGCTCTTTTAGCAGCCACCTCACTATCTTCCTGCCCCTACTTTGATCCATCCCTCGTGCTTTTGCCAGATGACTCTTCCAAAGTACAGCTCCAGGGCTGCTATTTCCTGCTCAAAACTCTCCATGACCTACACTACTTTCCAAAGTAAGTACAAAATATTCTCTAAAATGTAATGATGATGGTAAGACAGGGATCAAGGTACTTGCTATGAGTTATCACACTTAATCTTTATATTATCCTAAAAGAGGATGCTGCTTTTAATGTCCCCAAGAATAGAGAAGAGTTTACAAAACACAAAACAAGGGATACCTGGGTGGTTCAGTCAGTTAAGTGGCCGCCCTCGGCTCAGGTCATGATCTCAGGGTCCTGGGATCAAGTCCCACATCGGTCTCCCTGCTCAGCAAGGAGCTTACTTCTCCCTCTGCCTGCCACTCCCCCTGCTTGTGTGCGTGTTCTTTCTCCAACAAATAAATAAATAAAATCTTTAAAAAAAAAAAAAAGGACAAGTGCAGAGAGGTTGGCTAAATTGCTCCACCCACAACACATACATTATACTTTAACTCAAATGTCAACAAACTTGGCCCACAGGTCAAATCTGATCTGCTGGCTGTTTCTATACAAACTGCAAGCTAACAACTGTTTTTTCAGATGAATGTTTGTAATCTATTTGATGACAGGGAACACTAACTTTGGACCCCAATTAAATGAAATGTTATCCTCCCTAAAAAAGAAACTCCATTCTTTTCATTAGTAGGCCTACATTATAAAAAAAAATTATACTCAAATATTATTATCATCATTATCAGCAGCAGAATTACTGTTGTTTGTATTTCATCAATAAAACATTTGTGGAAATTTGCTTTTTCTTTTATTATATAAGCAGCAACATATCGTCCTCAATTCTGCCTCTTGGTCTGCAAATCCTAAAATACTTACTCTCTGGCTCTTCACAGAAAGTTTGCCAACTCCCACTCTAGCCAATTGTCTCTCAAATATGAGTAAAATATGGACTTTTTTAAAAAATCCAATACAATTAACAAAGTATTATCACAATAATCACAACACAGTGATTCAACATTTCTATACATTACTCAGGGCTCATCTTAAGTGTACTCTTAATGAACATGGACCCCTTTTAATATATTCTTTCAGATGCCGAGTGTTGAATTAAATCATTTCATTACAATGTTATTAAATGTGAACAAAAACTTAGTAAAAAATAAAAATAAAAAACCTCCTGATGCTCATAGCTTTTAAACTACAAATCAAAAATTTATGAATTAAATACAAATAAACTTACAAAACCAATAAAATTCAAATAACATCAATTTTGTGTGTTCAACTGTGATGTTCTAATTAAACTCACAGCCCCATGAATATAGTATACACTGCTTGGTGCAGATTATATAGAAGGTGGCCACATCGATGCCCAAATATGTGCTTATGTTCATTATTTTGGGGTTATTATTGAAATTAAACTGAAGTTATAGTAATGCATTAAGAGAATTCACAGCCACCCTAACAACACCTTTGTGGCCCCTGAGAACTTCACAGACCCCTAACTGAGAAACACTTCACCAACCAACATGAACTATTTCTTGTCCCCCCAAACATGCTCCAATTTGTGCTTCTGTTCAACCTATTCCTTCCTCATGGCTCCATGACTTCACTTGGAAAACTCCCAAATCCCTATTCTCGTTTCTGAAGTGACAATTCCCAAGCCAGAGAATATGACAGACACTGGAGAAACTAAACAATTCAGGGCAAACTGGAAAGCTGTGAATTGTAGAATGACCAACCTATTCAATCAGAGCCCACTTCTTGGGCAGGATAAATGCCAGATGTTCAAGAAGGAAGCAAGTTCCCAAGACTAGAGGATGTCCCTCTGAGCTCTGGCCATGTTAGCCCTGGGACCCAAAGCCACTGTATAATTGCCAAGATTCTTAGAGCTGCCTGATACTCCCATGTAGCCTTATGATAATCCTTCACCAATGACGATTGCTGATGAGCATCTCTTCCTTAGAACCTTTTTTTTTTTAGTATGGGAACATAAAGCTAAGAGTATATTTAATAATAGGTTCTAATATTAAAGGAAACTCAAAAGACATATAAAAAAATTTTTAAGGAGTCAAACTAAACAATGTTGTCTAGAGATGCACATTTGAGTAATTAAGTTTAAATACAAGGATATTACTATAAACATCAGGATAATGGATACTTTGAGCAGCAAGGTGGGTAATGATCAGATGAGTCATGAACAGAAGTTCCTGCAGTGCTTGGTAGGGTTCTTTTTTTTTTTTTAAGTTTTTGATGTAGTACTCCATGATACATTGTTCATGTATAACACCCAGTGTTCATTGCAACACATACCTTCCTTAATACCCATCACCCTGTTATCGCGTCCCCCCATCCCCCTTCCTTCTGAGACCCTCAGTTCATTTCCCAGCGCCCATGAACCCTCATGGTTCATCTCCCTCTCTGATTTCTCCCCCTTCAGATTTCCCTCCCTTCCCCTGTAGTCCTCCATGCCAATGCTTACGTTCCACATATGAGTGAAACCATATAACTGTCTTTCTCTGCTTGACTTATTTCACTTAGCATAATCCCCTCCAGTTCCATCCGTGTCGATGCAAATGATGGGTATTCATCCTTTCTGATGGCTGAGTAATACTCCATCGTATATATGAACCACATCTTCCTTAGAACCTTAAAGAGCAGAACTGAGGCCAAGTTTGTTGGCTTGTTAGCCTAATTCTTTCCAGAAAATTCTTTCAGAATATTTTCATGCCCTGTTCCTTTTTTCCCCCAGTCCCCATACATCATTTAAAGAGATTGTTAATCGCAAGAGATGATGGTTCCTGAGAACAAGGAAGCCTGGTTCCCACAAGAACTTACTGTGTAAACTTAGTCATTCATTGAGCAGGTATTTTTGCCTGTTTTCCTGGCAAGAATATAGTTGTCATAGGGGTACCTGGATGGCTTAGTCCGTTAAGCATCTGCCTTCGGCTCAGGTCATAATCCCAGGAGGGGATCCTGGGAGCCTGCTTCTTCCTCTCCCTCTGCCCTTCCCCCCACCCCCTGGCTCATGCTTTCTCTCTCAAATAAATAAAGTCTTTAAAAAAAGAATATAGCTGTCATAAAGAACAGTTTTGTTGGGGTATCTGGGTGGTTCAGTCGCTTAAGCGTCTGCCTTTGGCTCAGGTCATGATCCCAGGGTCCTGGGACTGACCTTTGCATCTGGCTCCCCACTCAGCAGGGACTTTTTTTTTTTCTTATTTGAGAGTGAGACAGAGAGAGAGCACAAGATGGGGAGCTCTCTCTCACTCTCTCTCAAATAAATAAATAAAATCTTAAAAAAAAAACCAGTTTTGTCGAAGGATATATATATATACCATTACTCATTCTCTATAGATTTGGAGTTCACTTGAGTCAAAAGAACATGGCAGTATCGACTTAAATGAGATTCACAATTGGACCAGCAACTACTCATCACTTACAGCAGTACCTACCAAATGTTACTTCATGCAGTAGAAGAGAGATATAAGCTGTAAAACAAAATTATAAAGGGCAAATAATCAACTGCCCCAGAATAAAGGTGAATCAAAAAGGCAAGAGAGTGACATTTTTATGTCTTTGGTATTAACATAGAATAGATTCTCTCATTTTATAGTATTTTTGAGTGCCCAATAAATATTCTATGATGAATTACAGGAAACACAATACTTGCTTCCAGAACTCAAGAAGCTAAGAAAAACAGATGTAAAAAGAAACAATATCTATTGGCCCATGTGCCAGGTGCTTTTACAGATACTATATAATTTCTTTCTCTCTAATGCTGGAGATACATATTATTGCTCATTTTCTATCAGGAGAGACAGAAGCTTGGAAAGGTAAAAGTAAGTTCCCCAAGGTCCATACATCTTACAAGTGTCAGAAGCATAATTCAAAACTGGGTCTCTCTACATATGCAAAATCCTTACACTTGCATTAAGATACATTTTCTACTAAGAAACATAACAACCACAGAAGTAATTACAAAATATTTAAGCTTCATAATGGGACACACACATGATGCTATGGATATTGAAAGGTGTAGAGAACAGAGACTGTTTCTCTAAGTTCCATGGTTACTAATAGGCAATAGAACAGAAAGAAGTACTTTTGCTATTATCAAAAAGTCAAGCGGTGCCTGGGTGGCTCTGTAGTTAAGCGTCTGCCTTTGGCTCAGGCCATGGTCTCAGGGTCCTGGGATCAAGCCCAACATCTGGCTCCCTGCTCAGTGGGAAGCCTGCTTCTCCCTTTCCCACTCCCCCTGCTTGTGTTCCTTCTCTCGCTGTCTTTCTCTCTCTGTCAAACAAATAAAATCTTTAAAAAAAGTCAAAAGATAACAAATATTGGCAAGGATATAGAGAAATGAACCCTCTGCCCTGTTGGCGAGAATGTAAATTGGTGCAGACACTGTGGAAAACAGTATGGAGGCTCCTTAAAAAATTAAAAACAGAAATAGCACATGATCCTATAACCCTACTGCTAGGTATTTACCCAAAGAAAACAAAAATACTAATTCAAAAAGATAAGTGTTCCCTTATGTTTACTGTAGTATTATTTACTATAGCCAAACAACCTAAGCATCCACGGATAGATGAATGACTAAAAAGATGCAGTATATACATTTATATATCTATATATAATGGAATATTATTACTTAGCCATAAAAAAGAATGAAATCTTGCCCTTCATAGCAAGATAGATGGAACTAGAGGGTATCATGCTAAGTGAAATAAGTTAGACAGGAAAATACCATATAAGTCAGACAAACATCATTTGATTCCACTTAGATGTGGAATCTAAAAAACAAATGAACAAACAAACAGAAATCAACTTATAAATACAGAGAACAAACTGGTGGTTGCCAGAGGAGAGGTGGGGGTAGGCAAAAATAGGTGAAGGGGATTAGAAAGTACAAATTTGTAGTTACAAAATAAATAAGTCACAAAAATGAAAAGTACAGCACAGGGAATATAATCAATAATATTATAACAACACTGTACAGTGACAAAGGGTAACTACACTTATGTGGTATTTTGTAATGCACATAATTGTGGAGTTACTATATCGTACACCTGAAACCAATATAATAATGTATGCCAACCATAGTTCAATAAAAAAATGCAAAAAAAAAATACTTCTAAAGAAGTCCTTAGTAAGCTAAGTTCTTTTTTTTTTTTTAAAGATTTTATTTATTTATTTGACACAGAGAGAGAGAGATTACAAGTAGGCAGAGAGGCAGGCAGAGAGAGGAAGAAGCAGGCTCCCTGCGGAGCAGAGAGCCCAATGCGGGCCTCGATCCCAGGACCCTGAGATCATGACCTGAGCCGAAGGCAGAGGCTTTAACCCACTGAGCCAACCAGGCGCCCAGTAAGCTAAGTTCTTAATATCAGCAACAAAATGCATATTTAAAAGAAAATCACAAGATGCTATCATGAACATAAAAGTTAAAATACAGAAATGCTCAGGCTGTGTGTTTCCAGCTCCCTCTCAACCTAACCAGTTAGAGTCCACTCTTTATAAACCACCCCATGGTGCATATTTATTTTTATTTTTTTAACGTTCACATTCATTTTAAAGGCACCTGTGTTCCAAATCCCTGGATCTTTGTGGTCTCTATTTTGAGCTCTCCTTTTTAAAACTAAATCTTTTGCCCTCAGATAATATACATGCCTTGTCCTCACATCCCAGCATCTCCTGAGTCTCCTCCCCAGCTGAGCTCGGACAGGCTAGTCTGGCATGATGTACCAGTTACCCAGGGCCTACTGTAGAAAAAGAGCACTTAATGAGGTTTGCTATTTGAAGCAAGGGCCTTCTGGATTCTCAGTGCAATAGAGAGCTTCTACCACTGAGATGGCATTAATTAGTTTATCACCTATGACCTGAGAGATTGTGACATTATACAGATATAATTTATCACAGCAGAAAGCTGAGGGCATTTCATTTGAAACCAGACCGTGTTCTCCATGTGTAAGGCTGAGAACTGTTTGCCTTCCCATCCTATCCACTCTTATCACACGACCAGAAACAATATCCACCTATTAAGAGGAATGCGTGCCTCTCTGCACCTGTACGGTGGTTGTGCACAAACAAGAATCTGCACATACAAATGACTCTGCACACCCCACCTCCCAGAGGGGACATCAAGACCTTTTCACTGGTCTTGATCTTGGTCCCGTCAAGTATTTGATCTCATTTTCTGGAGGGGATGGATAAGCTATAAGAAAGGAATAAAATCAGCCACAGATCACAAACTGATCTTGGAGACTAAGAAGCAGTGACAACATACACCACTGGGAGGTAACAGGGTAGAAGCAAGGAAATGGAGATACCAATTAAGACCATGAACTAATGGCAGGAAACTAGGTTACCACAAGTTTGGGACACATTGTCATCTAAGGGTATTATTTTATAGCAAGAATACCTGAGCAAGCGATAGAGCAACAGAAGCACTAACCACTTTCTCGTCTCAACACAGGGTTACCCAACCTTCTGCTTTCACATAATGAGCAATACCATGAATGTTTGTTACTGGGGACAGTGCCACTGAGGCAGGAGGTCATCCCTCATTCTCCCATGTTTGTATCACCTTCTAGGTTCCAAAGCACTTGCAAATACATTATTCTATGTTTTCCCAATATTTTTGTGGTGTGGTATGAAATTATGATTCAGAAAGGTAGAATGACTCACCCAAGGCCACACAGAGGGTTACCTGAAACACAGGTCCTCTAGGCTAGAGCCCGTAATTTTCTTCTTGGAGAAGGTTAAGATAAGAAGAAAGTTCTGTTCTCTTTATCTAACATTTCTCATTTCTGTGGGATTAGGGGCCACATATCACTGGGAATAATCTAGATCATTAGTAATGATAACTAATATTTAATGACTTTTAATAAGTGTTATCTTTGTGCTTTAGATTCCTCATCTTCAAGGTGGGATACCGGCAGTACCTGGTTTTGAGGATTAAATGAACTAATGCATTTAGATAAGTGGCTGGCACATAGCTAATTATTAGTGCTACTCCTTGCCTTCTTGCCAATCTTGCAACCAAAGCCCACCTGCCCACTAAGAGATGTTTCCCTAGCTCCCCCTTCATGCAGTACAAATGCAGTGTCTTCAGGGTTTCTCCATTCTATTGGGAACAAGGGTCATCATAAGCCTTGGTTTAGAGACTGAAATGCTTCCTATCTTTTGATTACCAAGAAAAAGACTCTTATTATTTTTCCTATGTGTACTCATGTTTTACAAGTTTTCATCTATCATCAGCATTCATTAAATAATAGTCTATACGGCCTCCTTACTAGGAAATTGACTATTTCTTTAGGTCTTTAAAGCACTGAAAATAGGTTGGTCTCCCATTACTCCCTGAGGACCACAGATTGAGAATCACTGTACTAATCCAGTCCCTCACTTCCAAGCTAAGAAGTAGATGACCCAAGATGTTGGGGGACTTGTTCAAGGTCACTCAGCCAGTTAAAGTCAAAGTCTGAGCTAGGAACTGAATCTTCTGACTCACTTGAAGGTGCTGACAGCTTTCTACTCTAAATCCATATATCTAGTTAGGTCCTTTCTTCCACTGAAACCATTACACCAGTGCTTTTTGCAATCTGGATTTTGTAAAGTCAACACCAGCCTTCATCAAAATTGCAGAGGGATCCATTTTCACTATCCCCAGTGCAGAGTAAATGTTTCATAACCAGGCAGCAGTCAAAAGACCTAGTGTTGGAAATGTAGATGCCGACTTGATTATTTCAAGACATACATCTTGATTTTCCATTTGCTACAGTTTGGGGTCTATTATGAACTTCAGGTCATTGTCTACAGTGCCTCTGTCCCAGGAATTAGGAACCATTTTGCTCTATGCAATTTGATGGTTCTTCCTAATACTACCTGACAACCACCCTCTAAACGTCTATGGTTTTTAATCATCCATTTCTTCTTTTTTTAGTACAGTCCAAGACTGGATCTCTAGAACACAAGCCATCCCACCAGTTGTTCTTACTGGAAAAATTAATGAACATATTCCTATTCCATCATTCCAGTCATTAAGGAAATGTTGACTAGGACTATACCGAAGATGACCATTATGGAAATCCACTTAATCTTCCTATTGGCTGACACTGAACCAATGACATAATATTAAGCTACAGTACAGGTCTCTAAAACTTGGCTTTCCAGTCATCCAGAAAAGACAAAACCCTAAAGTTATTTTAGCTGTATTAAGGAGAAAGAAACTAACTTTAAATTGAGAACAAATTTTACCAAAGTGGGTATTCTAGTCCCTAATTACAAGAGCTATGTATCTCTTCCCCAAAGAAGTCACACATCTGAAAGGAAATATTTAGTGGGAATTTAGACCACACTTTGCTGTAATACCACAGGCTTCTCAGCAACCCCAGCTGCATTCTCCAGCATCAACAGTCACCTGGCAATTTTCAGACAGCTAGTTTTCCACATTTATCAGCCAAGGCCACCTTTAAATACACAGTCTCGTCTCCAGTATGGGTTGTAGTATGTGATTCTCCCCAGAGGGCCAGGCTATGATATTTAATGAATAGATTATAATGAGAAATAAATATTCTGAAGTATTTTTCATATGGGACAGACCCTTATTCCAACATTGTTCTTGCTTAGTTATTTTCTCTAACAAGAGAAAAGCGATAACGGTAGAGCGAGCATAAAGACACAGTTGATCCGCTGGCGCCCTACAGTTTGGTAAAAGAGCCATCTCCTTTTTATCATGATTTTCTGCTAATATGACCAAGAACCCAGTGGAATCCAAACCTGAGCACATGGCATTTCTGGCTGTGATACAAAGGTCTACAACGTCCTCCTAAATATTTGATGACCCCTGGGACACTGCAGTGTGGCACTGCTGGGGGAACAGCTGAAGCTGCTAACGTGCACAGCTGTTTTTGTCCCCGCACGCTCCTCGCTCCTCGGGAGGCCGGCTGCGGGAGGTGCTAGAAATGGAGGTGGAGTGCTGTTTGATAGAACGAGACGCACTCACCAAGGCCCCCCACGGCAGCACCGGGCTAAGTTCTCAGTCTCTGAACTCTGCTCCCCAGAGACTCCCCATCTGTCCGCCATGTCCTGCCCCTTCCCACCCCTCCCCTTCCTCCCCATGCTGCAAGCCCTCATGTCACCCACCTGGCAAGCTGCTGAAAAAAGCACCAGACTCTCAGAGAAAGGCCGAAGGCAGTTACTCCTGGGCTCTGTCCCCTCGCGGTGGGAGACCGGGATGGTAATAACAGTGGAAATGGTGGCACTAATGCCATCACCAGGACTAGTTATGCCGTGATAATAGTCTCAGATAAGTGTTTTCAGGTGGCTGGGAAGGGACTGGAGGCTTCCGATAAAGAACCACCTGCAGATGCCTCGGTAATAAGAAACTTGCTTCGGTTCCCAATTTCTATAAAAGTATTACCCACTCTTCCCATATCACAAACAGGGCCATTTCAAAGACGGCTTGGGCCGAGGGGTCCTCTGTAAGTTCCAAAAGCCTCCTCCCACGTGACCCCAACAATCAGTGTAAGTGTGTGCTTACTGCGCAAGCGCAGCCTCAAGACCCGCAGGGCCTCGGCTGGTCCTGTGGGGAGCTCCGTGGCTGGGATAACCTTTTAGTCGTCCCCAGGGAGGCGAGGGGGCCAGACCATTCAACCCTCTCTAGCCAGCCATCGCTGAATGGGAGTTTCCCTCTCTCTCCCCACCTCCAGGGCTGGGGGGGCTACCTCAGTGAGAAAGCTGCCTTCAGTCAAGGACAATTCCTGTTGAGGGACTTGGCTGTGACTGACCAGGGGCTGAAAGTCTGAACAGCAAAGTAAATGAGGATTTTTGTTCTGAAGGGTGATTGGGGCAGTGCACCCCAGATTAAAAGAAAACAGTGCTATTTAATTCATTTTTATTGATGATTCGCAGCTGAGATTATGAGAACATAGAGCCATTACAGTCCACATGCAAATGGGACTGCACTGGAGACCTATGTTCGGTGACATCTATGTAAGCCATTCATATCAGGGTTTTGCTAATGCAAAATAGGCTCCTCTGGTTTCCTATGGTGAGTGATCTCGTCTTTGTCTCCCCTGACCTATCTCAGAGCCAGAAATTACATTAGCTAAGGCACATTCTGAATGGTTTCGAAAGGACACAATCCCCATAGAAAGGCAGACAGTGATAAGAGGTAACGAATGATGGATTATTCCTGACACTGTTTAGGCAAAACGTCACCTGTCACCATTACAGGCCAAGAGTATGTAATAAGAAGACGGCTTATCACAGCAGACTACTGGTAGTGTCTCTGGGCAGGTTCTCACAGCTACAGATGCCATGGATACGGCATATTTAATGTTCAGAAGCAGCATGCTAAGAACAGCTAAGCGTTGCTTTGGCACATGTGGCTGCGTGCTTGGGAAGTTACCTTGGTCGAAAGGACACACTAGACTTTGGAGCCCACCGTGCATCATTCAGTGATGCCAGGAGAGCTCCGAGGTGCAGAGTTAGCTCTCCAGATTTGTTTCAACTGCTCAGAGAAAAAGAAAAGCAGGAAGAGGAGGGGAAAGGAAAAAAGAGAAGATGATGGAAAAAAAAAAGAGGAGGGAGAAGAGAGCAGGAGAGGTGATGCAGAGGATACCAGAGTGCCTAGTTCAAGGAAAAAGATGCTAGGTCACACTGCATAAAGCTTATGTATCTAGAAATATTTTATATTGCTTCATTTGACACACAGGTTTGTACTTTGTGCTTCTTCATAGTGTATCTATAAATTTATTTATATACAAATAATTGTGTATAATATATCCTACTCATATAGACATAGAAATGTAAATAAAATTTATTATACATAAGTGTACTGTATAAATATTATATAAGTTTATATATCAGAAAATATGTATAACAAATATATATGTATATATACAATCTTATAATGGGAATTAAGAAGGCAGTAATCTAGAAAAACATAACACCTGAACTCTGGGCTCTAAAATATTCTTATTAAAACTTTGTTTTCAAGATTTCTTGAGGTTTCAGTGTCATCTTCCAAGATCAGGCCATGAGCAGCTATGCTGCCTTCCACAGCTATTAAAGAGAAATGTTTCCTAGTTATAATGAAAAACTTATAAATGATATTAACTCATAAGTATACGAAGCAGCTAAAAATGTCGTCTGATGGACTAGTCAATCCCAATTTCTTGCTTATGATATGAAATTTAAGTTGCTTTATGAGGCTTTGGCTGTGGCCAAACCACTTGGAAAAAAAAAATTTTTAAATTTAAAAACCCAAGGCTTCTAACTCTGGCCTCTACACGATACAAAGGAGACTCTGGCCCATCTCCTGTGTACACTCCAAGCAGCCCAGATAGAAAATTAGAATTTCAGACCCTGAATTAAAATAGATTCTATATTCATAAAGGCTTTGTGATTGTCCCAGGTGCTAGTGATCAAAGGGGAAAAAAAAGTAAAAATCTTCTACACATCGTATTTTATAAAATTCCGATCTTTAAATACAGCCAAAAGATATTTCAATACTCTAAAGATGCAGAAACAAAAACAGATTGATGAACTGAATGCTGATTAACTGATGACTTGAAGGTAGACACCAGACAGGTAAAGAAAACGAAAGAAAGGTGTTTCATGAGCAAATTTCTCAAAATGCACAGCTGCAGTACAAGTCTACAGAGCTCGGCCTTCACTGGTCTATGTGATTAACACTTTTCTGGTTCTACAGCTTATCTCATTTTCCCAAGGAGAGAACTATTTATGAAGAGTCACGGCCCCATCTTTGGCTGGATGGAAACGCTGCCCTCAAACCACCAGCATAACCTGGAACGAGAACGCTCCACTGCCTTCTATGGGACCCTGGGGACTCTTGTACACACACATATTTATCTTCTCCTCCCCGTGCGTGTGAAATTCCACCACGAGGAAAAGCCATGTTCTCCCAGTCACTGGGCTCTCGCAGCCTGCTTCTTCCGGGGTGAAGACAGCATCGCCTCATCTAAGGCACTCCTCCCCAACTCCGGCACCAAGTGAGTGGCTTGTCCCTCAAACCCTTCTTCTACTTTCTCCCCTCACCAACTCCACACTCCCCAACCCCCTTCCCTCCATTCACTGGTCTTCAATCTCTCCGTGACCCTGAACAATAATCCCATTACATCCCTGAACTCTATCCAGGACGTTCATCTCCATCCACCTTTTTAATGGCATTGTTAATGATTTGAGGGGAGTAAATCACAGTCAAGATAATGGCTGCAAAAAATTAATAGACATGATTTTTATGATATAATATACTAGTGTACTAATCGTGAGAACAGTTAATTGAAAAGCACTAAATATTTTATTATCCATTCAGCATTCTGTCTCCTTTTACCATTCAGCATTCTGTTTATTCTTTCCCCCATTCTGAACTTTTTACCTATTATTCTTTCATAATTCCCCATAAAGGAAAACTGCAGAGTAAGATAAAGAGGATTCTAATCACTGCATCTAATTACAGAGATGAGTAAATCACAGTTTAACATCTCATAGTCTTAAGAAAAAAGGGACAAGGCACAATTCAAGGAGAAGCTAGAGCCTTAAAGCTAGGGGAGAAAAATCTCAGATAACCTAAAAACTGCTGAACTACTTGAGAAAAAGAGGCCCTTTGTCTTTCTGATCCTTGAACAAGAAGTATCAGTAGCTCTTTTCAAATGATGGTATTTTTCAATTGACTAAAGCACCCTTGGTGGGCTTCGGGGCTGCTGTTCACACACTGGGGAGGGGCAGTGTGGGTGTCCCATCCGTCCCCACAGCCCCAGCCTCGCCAGCACTGGGGAGCTCCAGGAGTCCCCGGCCGTCCACTGCCACCACCCGCCGCTGGGGACCCCATTCCCCTCAGGACCGCAGAACATGCTCAATTACTGTGTATTTACTTTCTTCAACGTTAAGAAAAATACAATACTAGCATACCAGAACTTTCAACTTTCCACCTTCTACCTGCACAAGTGGTCCCCTCACGGCAAAGCCAGATATTTTCAAGTCTAATAAATTCTAATAAAAGTTCTCAAAAACTGTATTCAGTACTCAGACTTGCTGGTTAGTTTACATAACCATTCAGTTTTGTTTTGTTTCTTGGGTTGAGAAGAGGATAAAAATCACAATGCCACGTAAATTCTTGAAACCTAACAACCCTCTTACCCCACTTTCTATTATCATCTTCATCTCAAAGGAAGTAGGATAGCAAAGGTTACAAGCTGTGTTCACTCATCCAGAGCTGGCCCTGAGCATGTCTGTCAAACAGGCCAAGTCTCTTACTCTCCCCGCCCCAGACCCTTCGATTCCTGAGTCTTCATTCCCCGCCATCGTCCCTCCCCATCCCCACTATCTCTCGGCTGCCTCACACCCTGGCCCCACAGCTCTCTCCTACAACATGAAAAGCCTTAAGTACTAACTTAGCCAGAACATTTACATTTACTTTAAGACTCTTAAAGGCCAGGGAGAAAATTATATTTAGACTCTCAAGTCTCTGGAAACAGAATCTTTACCATTAGTCCCCAAACCTACAGGACTTTCGGGATTATCTGGAGGGCTTGTTAAAAATACAGATCCCGGGGTGTGTTCCACAGAGCTAGAACCTTCTGGGGGGCAGCCTGGCAATCCAGGCAGGCCAGGGATCAGTAGCAACTTGGCTGCTGGGGATCATCACATGATCTACTACCTTCTCCAAAACAGGGCCCGCCTTCGACAAGTCAGAAAGGAAGCCTGAGGGGATTAATTACCAGAAGAGGTAGAAGCTATCATAACATGTACAAAAATGGAAGAAAAGAAATCAGCTATATTAACCATGATTCTATTTTGCTAAACAGGATGCTGGCTTCAATCCAATCAGCTGAATGTACAAGTTGACCTATTTGATCAGCTAATTGTATCCAGCAAGAAAATGGCATTGGCTATTCTTAACTTCTTCATTCCATTAGGCTATTGTAAAAGGCAGGATTTATAGGTGCCTATAAAGGCCTTTCCTTTCCTTCTCTAGAAACAAGAATGAACCCTGGCCATCCCTTAAACCTAGTCTAACATGTGTTTAACATCAGACTGATGCTGAGCAATGATCACTTCCATTTTCCCCTTACTAATAAGTAGTGCCCTCATAATAATGCCAAGTAGCAGAAGGACACTCTGCAAACTGCACTCCCATCACAGCCAAGCGGAGCTTCTCTCTTCATACATCCTGTCCTTTTGAAGTTCATCTAAGGAACCCTGACTTAGAGGAAGGCACTCTGAATCCAAGCTCCCACTCAGCAACTCTATGAACTTGAGCTTCATACTTACCCTTGGGGGGCCTCTCATGGTATCTGTAGAGTGGGCATCCAAGTATCCAGGTCTCTGCCTATCTTCAGTGAGATGTTAGGCCCCTACCCCTCTCCAGGTCTCTTTCAGAAATTACCTCAATTTAATCTCAATTCGACCAATCCTCTACCCTGCCACCCCAGTTAAAACAATTTGATGCAAATGAGGGCTCTTACCATTCAACTCTGATTGATTATTTTCAAACCACTACTAAATTTCTATTTCAAGAATAGACCATTATAATGCAAATAACTACATTATTATGATAAATTAGGACTATGTTTATCTGAACCATAACAACTGTTGTTGGTTGAGGAAATAATGTCAGTGGACTTCTAAAGAGCCCAAGGTGGTTGGATACCCTTTAGGGGGGGTACAGAGGAGGGGAGTCAGGCATTAGCTGAGTAGATGTACCATATCCCCTCAAGGACCCTTCCAACCACAGAGTCTATGAAGTGACTGCTAATCCTAAATATTACTCATTATTACAAGTTTTATTAATATCAATCTACTTTTCTTTACTCACAGGTACATTCTTAAAAATTACAGTTTGGTAAATCAAGTCATATTTCATGTTCGATTACTGTGATTCTGCTACTCTATGGGAACATATACTCACAATCACTTTGAAAAATAAGAAATACTTATTGGTGTTAATAAACCCCTTTTGCCTCCCTTGGCATCCTAGATTTTTTGGACCCATCTGATCCTTTTTCAAGTAGGGCATCCTTGAGTTTATGAATATAGATTTTATACTTGTACAGGAGCATAAAATTATGAATTACAGAAGCTGAAGAAATGAGCTTTTTTGAAGTACTATGACTCAAATGGAGTCCATGGAGTTTACTTAATAATCATAAATAAAACAAGAGATTATCTTTCCATCCTCGATGCATCATTTCCAAGATGTCATTACCTTTGACCTATCACAAAAAAGTAAAGCAGTGTCATACAACTCTGCCTGAATTGTAGGCAGCTGTCGTAGACAGTCAATATGACCTTACGTGGCTGTAAGGTCACTGAGAAGGTGAAGAATGTCCTTAACACTAAAATGATATCATTGTGCTCAGCGTACACAAAGAACACGGCCATACATGGACAGATATCATGCATAGCTTGGTGACCCCTTGTTTCTCTTTGCCTCTTTAGGTCCCACTGTCCACACTTCTCACTATTCTGGGTACCCTATGTGAACGGAATCGATGAGCTTCCTTGCTTTCAGGCTTTGAGGTGGGTTCGGCCAATGGGAATATCAGCAGGTCAGGGGGAAGGAGGAGAATGAGATAAAGATATTTATTTTATTGCCTGCTTCCCAGCATGGTGGCTTTGGGCAGACCTCCTACCTCAGTTGAAGGCCCCAGTAATTGTCAAGGAGCCCTCTCTCCATAATGCACACTCTATCTCCCTCCCACTCCTGACAACCACTCTTCCCCATGTTCCATCATGGCCTAGTGGTAGAACAGCTCTCTGCTGGGAGTAGCCCAGCACTTCAGCATTATGCTTTGTTGCTTTTCACAAACCCTACCCCCACATTTAAATAGTCCATTTATTAATCTCTCTTCAGTTATCCATCTTGAATATGCCATCTGTTTCATGCCAAAGACCTGAGATAAGTTGCTCCTTACATCACAATTTACAACCTGGACCAACTTCGAAGACATATCAGGATATGCCTTTCTGTAACACTGGGGTCTACGGCCAATAGCTCAGATACTAGTAACAGATCCAGGCCTCTGACCACAGTGAGATAGGTCAGACCAAGAAAGGGTCAGAGCCAATGCCCAGCACACATACTGCGAGATACAACAAAGTCTGAGAGTAGAAAAAATGGAGTAGGGCTAAGAGGGATGAGACACTTGCAAGGGGGAGCTGGAGCCATGTCCAACCCAAGATGAGAGGCACAAAGAACTACTAGTACGAGTGCCAAGTGGTGTTCCAATCTGGGGCAAGGCAGGGAGGTAATCAGCTATGGCTGAATGAGAGGCATTCAGTGAGGATCCAGGAACGCAGGTGGCTGGCAGGGCGCAGGTTTCCGATGACTCAAATATGGAGAGAACTTGAGTTCAAAGCAGAAANGGGGGGGGGGGGGGGGTCTCTTCTAATATCACTGAGGAAGAGGCACACATGGCAGGACTCACCCACAGAAGAGCTGAGCTGTCAAGGCTCAGAATGAGACCAGATGCAAAAGCTGACCAAACCAGATCAATGAGTACAAGATCTTGGACTCCTTAAAACCATATGCCTGGAGTCAGGAACAGAACTGAAATCTTGGAAGGATGGAGCTGATAAGGGTGGGGAAGGTGGAGGATAGGAATTAAATAAACCCAGTTGCCCAGATGAAAGAGACTCTTGAGTGGGATAACATGAAGGCTACTAGACACCATCCTACTTAATCCTGCCTCAGGGATTTCATGGCTGGGGGTGGGTTGGGTAGAAATGGCCTCTCTCACCAAGAGGTAGGAGTTTAAGCAGGAAAGGTAGTTTTCTGTATGTCTAGCACTTACTAAGGACTTACTATGTTCTAGGAACTGGGCTGTGCATGCATCTTCTCATTATATCCACATAACCCAACAAGGTAGATAGTACTAGCACCTCCATTTTATGGATGGGAAAACTGAGGCTTACAGAGGATAAATCATTTTCCTAAGGTCATACAGGAAGTTCGTGGTAGAACTGGGATTCAAACCCATGCTAAGGTCACCCTGCCGATTACTAATACACAGTCTCTGTAGCAACATAAAAGAGTCAATTAAGGCTGTACCTATCAGTCACCAGTGGAGTGTATGCAAGTAGGCAGCATGTGGTGTGTGTATTTATCTAGACAAATAACTGCATAGTTGTAAGCCCTTAGGGAGTTATGTTCTGCTGCAGAGCACTCTCATATGTTATTGTTAGGACAATAATTTCATTGTTTTCACACTGCAGTATTATCTTTCTCCAGGAGAGAAGGTTTGCCTGCCTTCCCATCAGTGTGATCAGACCTGGTCCACTGTAATATGACATTCAAAGTGCCTCTAATTACCCCCCTTACAAGGCAAGTCACCTTTTGGGCTCCCAGTCAAGGTGAACAGTGGAGGAGAAGGTGGGAGGAAAGGACATTTGTAATGGCACATTAGATTTTCAAAAGCTTTCAGACTGCTTTTAAGCTGCAGTGTCCTTTTATAAGCACATCTTACTCAGAACTGCAATATGTAAAGTTCACAGAATCAGAACTTCTCTGGTTCAAGTTTTAGAAGCAGGCCCAAAACACTGCCAGCTCCACCTTCCTAATAATTCTGAAGTTCAGTTTAAAAACACTGATCATTTGGCAGTTTTTACAAAGCTCCATATAGTCTTTCTATATGATCCAGCAATTGCACTCCTAGATATTTGCCTAAATGAGTTAAAAACAATGTCTGCACAAAAACCTGCATGCAAATGTTAATAATAGCTTTACTGATTGCCTTGAGTGGAAGCAATCAAGATGCTTGCTCAGTAGGTGAAAAGTAAATAAACTGCAGTGCATCCATACAAGGGGATATTATCCAGTGATAAAAAGAAATGAACTATTAAGCCATGAAAAGACATGAAGGAACCCTAAATGTGCATTACTGAGTGAACAAAGCCAGTTTGCAAAGACCACATACTATACGATTCCAACATATGACATTCTGAAAAAGGCCCAACTATTGTAATAAAGTAAAAATATTAGTTGTCAGGAGCTAGAGGGCAGGGGGACAGAATGAACAGATGCAACAGATTTTTAGGATGGTGAAACTATTCTATATGATACTGGAGTGGTGAATTTATGACATTATGCACTTGGTAGAAATCCCTGGAACTATACAACATAAAGAGTGAAACCTAGTTAAAGATGATGTATCAGCTGTTGGTGGGAATGCAAACTGGCACAGTCACTCTGAAAAACAGTATGGCGGTTCCTCTAAAAGTTAAAAACAGAGCTACTCTATGACCTAGCAATTGCACTACTAGGCATTTACCCAAAGGATACAAACATGGTGATTTGAAGAGGCCTCTGCACCCCAATGTTTATAGCAGCAATGTCCACAATAACCAAACTATGGAAAGAGCCCAGATGTCTACTGATAGATGAATGGATAAAGAAGATGTGGTGGTTATATATATATTATATATATATATATATATATTATATATATATTATAATATATATTATATATTATTTATTATATATAATGGAATATTATGCAGCCATCAAAAAGAATGATATCTTACCATTTGCAATGATGTGGAAGAAACTAGAGAGTATTATGCTAAGTGGAAATAAGTCAGAGAAAGACAAATACCACATTATTTCATTCACATGTAGAATTTAGGAAACAAAACAGATGAACATGGGGGATGGGAAGAGAAAATAAAGTAAGATGAAAACAGGGAGGCAAACCATAAGAGACTTGACTATAGAAAACAAACTGAGGGTTGCTGGAGGGGAGGTGGTTGAGGGGTGGGGTAACTGGGTGATGGGCATTAAGGAGGGCACTGGATGTAAAGAGCATAGGGTATTCTATGCAACTGATGAAACCACTAAACTCGAGTCTAAAACTAGCAACACAGTATATGCTAATTTCATTGAATTTAAATAAAAAAATTTTTAATAAAAGATAATGTATCAGTACTGGTTCATCAGTTGTAAGAAATGGACCGCACCAATGCAAGATCCCAATAAGGGAAAATGAGAGGAAAGAGAATATATAGGAACTCTCTTTACTTTGTCCTCAATTTTTCTGTAAACCTAAAACTGGTAGAAAGAAATAGGAAGTTCATTAATTTTATTTTTTAAAGATTTTATTTATTTATTTGAAAGAGAGAGAATGAGAGAGCAAGAGCATGGCGGGGGGGGGGGGGTCAGAGGGAGCAGCAGACTTCCCACTGAGCAGGAAGCCCGATGTGGGACTCGATCCTGGGACTCCCAGGTTCATGACCTAAGCCAAAGGTAGTCGCTTAACCAACTGAGCCACTCGGGCATCCCTTATGAACCATTAATGAACAAGGAAGTTCATTACTTTTAAAAAGAAATACTACTCTCAACAAATACTAAGTGTTCAACAGGCTTAATAAATACTTATTGAATAAAGTCAGTGACTCAGCATTAAACTTGGTTCATTCTGACACTGGGCATCTCTTTGAGAACAGGTTGTTGCGTTCTGCTCACAGGTAGGCCAGCATGGTTAGCCAGCTTTCATGCATGTAGTAGGCAGAATAATGGGCCCTCAAAGATGTCCACGCCCTAATCCTCTGGACCTGTGAATATGTTATCCTACGTGGCATAAAGGACTTTGCAGATGTGATTAAAGTTAAAGGCCTTGAGATGAAGAGATTATCCTGAATTATTCCAATGGGTCCAATCTAATTGCAAGTCCTTAAAAGCATACCTGTCCTTGGTCATTGAGAGGCACCACAGAAGATAAGCTGAGAAATGCAGCAATGCTGGCTTGGAAAATGAAGGAGGGGGGCCACAAGTCCAGGAATGTGGGCAGCCTCTAAGATCTGGAAAAGTCCAGGAAAGAAATACTCCCCAGAGTCTCCAGAAAGGAACACATCCCTGCTGACACCTTGATTTTAGCCCACTGAGACCATGTCGGACTTCTAACCTACTGAACCATAAGATAATAAATGTGTGTTATTTTAAGCCATTAAATTTGTAGTGATTTGTTATGGCACAATAAAAACTAATACAATGCATGTATGAATTAAAAACAAATCTTAAGCTACCGCCTTACCCCTCCAGTGAAATGCGGACCCCTTCCCCAAGGAAATATCTAGGCTCCCCATCCCCTAATCAATGATTACCCATCTAGTCATGAACTTAAGCAGTATATTATAGAGAGACATAATACACCAGAACAACTCACAAGATACATTTTTCATAGTAATGCTTAAACTTTTTGCCTTAAAAAGAAAAATAAAAAACTTCCATCTCCACTGACTCTTTTATGATGGTGGGGAAGGGGTACAAGTTGGATATACTGAAAAGAGCTTCTCCTTTGGAGCCAAACTCTGTTTGAATCTCAACTCCATCATGAGTCTTTGGTTATACATAAGGTACTTATAGCCTGAGCTTCCACATTTTACTGGGAAGGGAAAAATAATAATCATACACAAAAATACAAAATATATAGTGACACATACAAAATAATAATCACAATGTACAAAATATTTTCAGGAAAATAAGCACTGGAGGAAGTGTTAAGCTGTTCCTGTTTTTGACGCTGTCCACTGTGTCACTATGTGTCAGCATTTCACCACTGAAATACTGGCACCTCTAAGTAAATCGCAACTATCAGAGATGGCAATGGGACAAGTAGAAAAGTGAAAAGAAGTGGGCAAATAGGTGGGAGAGGCCGTTTATAATCTATCAACCCATGCAGTTTCCCATAAAAAAAAAAAAAGTACTAACATGAGATAATACATTAATGTAGGCGTGGGCCCCGTCATTCCAAACTCCAAAACCTGCCTATCCCTGATGTTTCTGAAAATGCCTCTGCTCCTGGTAATTCACCAGCCTCTGCATCTTCAAGATGTTTTCTGTTTAAAATTCATTGATAAAGCAAAGATCCCTGCAGCAGAACTAGATCAATACCCTGTATCTCTCTCTAGAAAACAGAAAAGGTAAACCTCCATTGTTCAGAGTTCTGATTGCGTTTAACCCTTCTGTCTTGCCACATTCACTTCCAAAGCTGCTCTAGGTAATTCACCCTCAAAGGATGCTAGGCAGCCTACTGAAAGGTGATTCCAATGAGAAATGCTGAGATTTCTCTTTCCTAAGAGCTTTGCAAAACACTACACCATTTTTTTTCCTTCGTAGAAAATGTGCAAATTATTCTAAAATGTAATCACCAGGCAGGTTCCCATGAACACAAAAACCATAATGCATCCTTTTAAAAGTAGCACCAAAGGCTTCATGCCCCATGCGGAGTGGGTGAGGCATCAGTGGAGCAACGCATTCACTTGTATGTATCTGTTTCTGAGGATTATCACAGAGCACTGAAAACAAGATAAAGTCATTACCTGATCAAAAAGGTATTTGACAACCCATAAGGTTTTATTTTAGTATACAAATAAGCACTCTGCTTTGAGAATACCAACGTGGTGTGTGTGCACTATAGTTCTGAGCTTTATGAGATAAAACTATAAAATAATAAGATCATGCCAGGACTTAAACATTCTTAACACACATACCTTCCAGAATCCTTGAAAGCTACATAATTTCCATGATACTGCTGCTATCAAAACATTTTTCTCTCTTTGAGCATCTGCATTCTAAACTCGGACATATCCTTCTGATATAACCTTACTGGTTTCAGATGCTGGTACCTCAAGTGATGGATCTGATTGTTGTAAAGAATCCGAAGTCACTCAAAGCCCAGTTAGCAATGTAGGTTATCAATAGGGATAGTGTATTATGGATCAAAAACAAGGTTTAAAGATAAAATCATAACACTGGGTTTTTTGGGAAGCTCTGGCCAACTGGACAAGAGAGCTCAAAAGGGAAGATTAAAAGGAGACTGAGGAAATGACATCACCAGACTAGGAGTATAGGATTTCAAAATGACTGTTGGAAAAGGAGAAACCTTCACTTACTACATGTTACAGCATCTGTATGGGAGAGAGAGGGAGAAAGTCTCAGAACTTTTGAGCAGCAGTTCTTAAATATTTGGTCTCAGAATTCCTCTATACTTTTAAAATTATGGAGGACTCCAAGGAACTTCCGTTTATATGAGTTCTAGCTATTAATGTTTAACCATATTAGAAATTAAAATTGAGAACTGAGTAAAATGTTCGTTGATTCATTTCAAAATAATAAGAAACCCACTACATGTTAATATAAGTAATATAGTTTTATACAAAATAACAGCATTTTCAGAACAAAACAAAATTTAGGAAGAATAATGCTATGGTTTTACATCTTTGCAAATCCCTCTAACGTCTGGGCTCAGAAAAAACTACCAGATTCTCACACCTGCTCCCACATTCAATCTGCCCTGTGTCACGTGTTGTGTATTGTGGAAAACACTGTACACCATGAGAGAATGGAAGTGAGAAAGACATACTAACATGACATAACGATGAAAATAGCTCTGATCTGACAGGCTCCCTGACGGGGTCTCAGGACCACCAGGTTTCCTCAGATCACAAGGGAAAACCACCATTTTATTGTCGTGTCACCTCTACCTGAAGTGTGACAATAAATACAACTCTGTGTGTGTGTGTACACGTGCAAATACAGAATGAAATTTCAGAAGCTCTTAAATGTTACTCTGAGGAAGAGATGTTTCGGTCTTCACATTCCTCACTTTACCTTGTACCCTCACGGGGCCTTGTGCTCATCTGCCCAGCAGCTCAGCTAAAACCTCGTCACCACCCCCCAATCCTCAGCCACACTCCGTTTGTACCCCGAGTGTCCTTGTCTGCAGTTAGCCGGGCACTTTAGTCTGCCCCAAGCAGAAGGAGCCGGAGGAGCTGCCAGGACCATCCGAGGCAGGTCTGCTGCTTAAAGAAACCATACAGTGGCTAAATGGGGGTAGGGCATTCCAGACTTTTTCCTTGTCATTTTCCCCAATAACCCAATACCAATTTACTCACTGTTATTCCAAACACACGGACCACTGCCGTTCCAAAGTGACCACTGATAGTACTTAGTTATTAGCAGATCGGCCACAACAGACCTGAGCCATCCCTCCACAAAACCCCAGGAACGAGGGGTTGGGGTGGCGGGGGGAGAGGTATGCACCCAGTTTCCAGAACTCCAAAAGCTGCAGACAAGCTCTCTCAATCAGCCAAGAAGGCATTTCTTAGACCCTTTGTTGACATGGTAGAAATGTTTTGAAAATGAACATGACTTGGACCAAACATTCCGGGAAAATATTACAGTTTTCAGAGAACCTTCATCTCGGCACACACAAATGGAGTTCTGTGTCCCAGGCACTGTTCTAAGGATTTGCTATCTTAGCAGAAAGAGCAATCAACTGAGAATTCAGGTATCTGGGATCTGGTCCCTGGGCTGCATGTGACTAGCTGTGTGTCTCCCGACATATCACCCAACCTCTCTAAACTTCAAGATGGCTCATGGGCACATAAGTAAAATTGAAGACATTAAAACAAATGAATTCTAATGTCCTTTACATTCTAAAATTCCGTGATCTTTTTTAAAGATTTTTTTAAATTTATTTCTTTATGTGAGAGAGAGGAGGAGGAGAAGCAGAAGGGGAGAGACAAGCAGACTCCACGCTGAGCACAGTCAATGCAGGGCTCAATCTCACAACCCTGAGATCGAGACCTAAGCCAAAATCAAGAGTTGGATGCTCAACTGACTGAGCCATCCAGGTGCCCCTAAAATTCTATGATCTTAAAGCCTGATGGCAACCTACAAGTATATAAGCAGAAGAAAAAAAACATTTTTTTAATGCGTGCAGAAGGAAGACTACAGAGCCCATTTCTCTTATAACGGGGAATGAGGTCCAGGATTCTTTTTAGCCGTGTGGGTACCCACCCATGGAACGGAGGTGTTGACACACAATGCAGACATCATACAGAAATGCTTCCCAGGGCTCAGGAGCTGAGGGCCATGAGCATTCCCCCACCCCCACCAAGGATGGCTGCTTTCCAGGGACTCTGCCCTTCGCTGTTCAGGATCTCATTATTCCCAATGCTCCAGACGGAACACATGAAGCCCCGTGATGCTGAGCATATGGCCTGGCTCAAGAAGTACTCCCTGCACAGAGAAATAGGACATGTCACAGAGAAAAAAACACCTGGTTGTAGCCATGATTCTCAATGGAATTATCCTTATCTTTGAAACACGTGAGCACAGCTAATGTTAAGCCTTCAGCTAAACAAGAAAATGGTAGTAGCCTATGGACCATATTCTCCTGAATGACATTCTCCCCCCTTTCAGCTCTGCCACATGCTCACATGAAATATCAAATTGCTTGCAGCTCATATTGAATAATGAATATGCCCGCCTCAGCCTATCACCAAGCCTTCAGCAGTCTGCCTGGGGAACAGGGAGAGATGTTAGAGGTTTGCAGGCCAAGCACAAAATTAAAGACAAGCTTGAATTAATAATTTGCTTATTTCTATACATGTGCTTCAAAATAAAGTGCAAATTGAATAAGGTAATAACAGGGCTTGGGAGGGGGGAAAAAAAGCTTCCTTTCACAAACTGCTGACACTTCAATTTCATGATCTCTCACCACACTGAATGTGATTTGCAACTGTGCTCTCTGTATGTCATCATGTGGAAATGTCTTCAGGAAGAGCCAAAACGAATGGAAAATAATTCCGTGGAGCTTTGGAAAAAAAGAAATTAAACCTCTCATTTGAAGCTGATTTTTTCAAGAGCACCATTTTCTAAAATTGTGCTCCATGGACTTCTGCCGCTAAATGATCTGGGCATTCCTTGGAAATCTAAGGGAAATTTCATACGTTGTCTATGCCGGGTTACCTCAGCTTTTTCCTACCCTGACATGAGAATCTCCATCATGTTCTTGCCAATCACAACCACATACATACCTTAGGAGCCATGTTTTTTTAATTAATCACTTTCAGGTACATTTGCCCCTAATACGTTGGTACCTAAAAATGTTACGTCCATTTACCTTTGCAGTTAATAAGTGTCTCCTTTACATCATAATCAGGCACTTAGAGAAGAATGAAAACAATGTATGCTTGAATCCAGACCCAGGATCTTAACCAGTCTAATTCACTGGAAGATGGGTACACACACCCATGCACACACATATCCACACACAGCCAGAGACAAATTTAGATTCAAAATATTGGAAGACCCACATCCCTAATAAACCCCAGAGGAGAAACACGCTGAAGATGTCCCCCATCTCCCAGTTTCCTTGGAATAGAGCCCTCTGTGAGCAGTGTGGGGCAGCTCAAAGGGATCCTGTGCCCTGTGTGTGGTGGGCAGCGCCTCACAAAGATCACCGGGGTAAGATCAGAAAACTGCTCCCTTCAAACACGCTTTCCCTTGTAAAAGTGCTTCCTTCCCTCCTCCACTCCCCTCCTGACCCCTTCACCGGCTCACATACTCTCTGTCAGTCCGCTGTTAGCTTCCTGATACCTTAAGATGGGGTTAGATTAGCTTCGTGCATGTTCCCATAGCACTTATCACCCTGGACTACAACTGCCTAATCACTAGTCTATAATTTCCCTAAAATACAAGCTTCTGTAACATAGGAGCTCCAACTTGTTGGGTTTTGCATCCCCAGAACTCTGTCCATTGCCTGGCATATAATGGGAACAAATTACTGGCTGAATGAATGAGTGAACAAATGAACACACTTAGACCAGTCTGACAATTCATTGTTATCCAGAGGAAGGAAAGGAAGGCAAGTAGAGGCAATGAAGGCTATGGATCTAGAGATTAACAATGGGACATTATGTCTCCCACATTTGGGTTACTGGTTTGCATCCAAACTGGGTAGGTGACTTATAAAAACTGGTATCAGTAAATTCCTATTTGGTCAAAGGTATTCCTACCACTTCTAGAGGCCAATATCTAAAGCCAGAAGAAATAAAAAATCACTGTTGTCCATTTTAATTATCAATACTGTCCAATACATCAAGGGCTGGTTGGACAGTAGAGGCTAATAATCATCTTTCCTCTAGAGGCAGCCTCAGTACCTCTTGGCAACTACAATTCACAAAAATCCAAACAAAAAATGTCCCTGAGGATGTTCATTTTACATCACCTTTTGTCTTTCATTAAGAGGCCCAGAGAAAGGGCACCTGCGTGTCTGTTGCTTGAGCAGCTGACTCTTGGTTTTGGCTCAAGTCATGATCTGAGGGTACTGGGATCAAGCCCCACATTAGGCTCCACACTCAGTAGGGGAGTCTATTTAGGATTCTCTCTCTCCCTCTGCCCCTGCCCTGCCCCACACTCATGCACATGCTCTTGAACACTCTCTCTCCCTAAAAATAAAAAAAGAAATCTTTAAAAAAAGAGAGAGAGAAAGACCCAGATAAGGACAAAGATGAAGAAGATGACCTAGCAAGACCAATGACAATCACGTTCCTCCTTTGCAGGCAGACCGCTGTATCTAAAAATTAGAAGCTGATAGCGGTAAGACTTTGCAACATAATCTTAGAGACGTTTTAAGAAGTAGAAGGAAAAACACAACACAAAATGCCATATTGATTATGAGACATTACAAGCTACTGATCAGAGCAAATATCAAGTTCACTTAGTTAACTAGTATTCTCCTTGTTATCCAATCTGAAAATCTGGACTCATTCGTGTCTCGTGATTAACTTGTCCTTCTCTACCATCACTCCATCTAACCAACCACCAAGAACTACTGATTCTACCTTCTAAATATCTCAATTTCCATTGCCAGTACCTTATTCCATCATTATCTATTGTCCACATTCTATATTACTCAGGTTAAATAATGCTTGCTACTTTAACAAACAAGCTATATAATCTAGGTGACTGAACACAATAAAAATGTTTTTCTCTACCCATCAAAGTGCAGTGAGAATTGGTGCTGGGGCCCATATTGCAAATGTTGTCCAGGGACCCAGGCTCTTCCTCTCCTATAGCTCCACGATCTTCTAGGGCTCTTGAGCCCTCTACTGGGTCCCCTGTTTCTGGCTAGCACATGAGGGAAGAGAGAGAGCATTAAGAGTTGCCAAGCATGGGAGGGGCAAACATCTCACTCACTTTCATTCCTTTGCCAGGACCCAGCCATGGGGCCTTATCAAACTGTGAAAGAGCTGGAGAAGTAACCTAACTCTGGGCCAGGAAGAAAAAAACATGTTTATTAGCCAGCATTAGCATTCTCTGTCCACAGATCTCTTCCAATCTGCCCTTGTCCTGACTACCCCCATTCTAAGCCAGTCTTCATGCGGCAGATGAAATGGAAAAAAATTCTGATCACATTACTCTCCAGCTGCGAACCTTTCAATGGCCACCATTGCTCTTAGGATAAACACCCAAATCCTTCTCATGGTATATCAGTCAGCATTTAATCAAACAAGAAGGACCATCATGATTAAGAAAGGGATTTGTTAGAGGGTGCAGACCTCACACAGTTGCGGGAGCTGATGAAGCAGTCTATGTTAGCCGTTGCCTCCACTTCTAGTTCTGAGCCTGAAGTTACCATAGATCAAAGATCAACCCAAATGGTGATCGGAAGGCCAGCTGGATGTGCACAAAAGCAAGAACACACTGGAACCTTTGAGGATGACCTGGGATCTAGAAAGATGATAGGAAACTGTGAGGACAAACTGGGACCCAGGCGTCACTCACCACTTCCACCCTCAACTTAAGCCATGGAGCTGCAAGCGCCCTTAGCCCAGGGCTTGAGGAAGCTGAAGGAAGAGATCCAATGGGGGTGGCAGATCCAGGAGCTGCCGCACACCAATAAGATGAGCGGGCAGATCTCAATACACAAGCTGCCACAGCACAGGGAGCCCTGCACCAACCCTCAGAGCAGGAAAAGTATGGCTGATGCTTCACTTCTGCCTTCCAAGTCTCCTGAAAAATGTCTCTTATGAGACCTACACTAACTCAGAACCATACAAGGAAAAGATTTCTGGGAAACATGATACAGCTTCGGCAAGTGGGCACGGTTCCAAAGCCATCATACCTGACCTATAAGACCTGGCATGATCTAGCCCTGCCTACTTCTCCATCCTTGCCTAAGTGAATTTCTCCCCTTTTTTATTCTTTAAAGCTCACTCCACCAGAAAGATTCCCTTGACAAAGATCTTCTTTAAAAGCATGTAGTGCTCTTTTAATTGCTTGTTCAAACTCTAACTTTACTCTTGACTAAAAGCTCCAAGAGGACAGGGACCATGTGTACAGTATGCACACTATATCCTAGCCCCGTGCACAGAAGGCACACAATAGAGACCTCATGAAGGAAAACTGCTTGGTGTATCAACAGACCTCTTCCTAGGTAGAATTTCAATTAGGTCACGTAGTATTGATACATATACACTTTATTTTCAAAGAATCTCTAAAGTAGGAAAAACAGCCACTTGAATGAGAATTCATTCCAAAGTCTGACATCCATTTTCATGGTACCTCACCTAAATCTTTAATGCCTTTAAAACTACCCAATGAAGTTCCTATATGAGAGATACAGGCCACTAAATTATTATATATTAGCATCAAGGAAGGTAAGTAATTCTCTCTTTTGGTGATTTATTAGAAATAGTACACAGCTAACATTTCTACATTATATTAGAACCACCTGCCCAAAAGCAGGGAGATGGCTTCTATGACCCTTTAGGGAAATCCCCGTTCAATGAGCCTATCAAAGTTATTTTACTAGCACAGCTGTGTAAGATTAATCATCTTTGTGAATTCTTAATTGCTGTGGTCAGACAACCCCCAGAGAGTAATCATACACCGTGGCAGAATTCACGGTCCTTTTTCATTCTTCTGTGATAAAGGAGAAAGAAGGAAGAAGCAGTAGTTCACTACCATTTGCTCATTAATTCATTCCCAAAATAATTATGGGTGTTTCCTGCAGGGTAAGTACTAGGGATACAAAGATGGCTAAAGGAACTCAGAGTCTAGTGGGGAGAAAGGCAAGTAAACAGACAAGGCTCGTATTGCTTTAGAGGTATTCAAAACTAGCGGCTTCTATTTTAAAAGAAGTGACCAAAATATCATGGCAAGTACTCAGGAGATAGAAGCTACATGTCAGGCACCAACATGAGCACGTTATATCAACCGACACACAGGCTCCCGATAACTCTGCAAGGTAGGTATTTTTTTTTTAAGATTTTTATTTATTTATTTGACAGAGAGAGAGCGATTTCAAGTAGGCAGAGAGGCAGGCAGAGAGGCAGGCAGAGAGAGGACAAAGCAGGCTCCCTGCTTGGCACGATCCCAGGACCCTGAGATCATGACCTGAGCCGAAGGCAGAGGTTTTAACCCACTGAGCCACCCAGGCGCCCCAAGGTAGGTATTCTTATTATTCCCCCATTTTCACAGAGGAGAAAGCTGAGCCACAGAGAGACCAAGTAACTTGCCTATGGCCACGCAACAGGTCTCCAGAGCCCACTGATTTACAACAATGCCACTCTGCCTCAACCTATCTTCCTACTCCCTTCCATAATCCCTCCATGACTATCAGACCTAATGATTAGGAATTAAGTTAACAGAAGTTTAATGATTAATCTTCATAATATAATGAATTATCAGCATTTTAATAAAAATGGCATTTAAAATCTACAGAGGGGTCAAATTTGTAAACTCTTTCATTTGTGAATATAAATACCTACATAGTCTCAAAAGAGGAATACAAGTTATTCCCAAGCCTTATAACTCCAGCCTTTGGCCATATCCCATCCTTGTCTGCATCGGTGCTTCTCCCTTTACCTAGGGCTGAGCAATGAAGGAATCCTCCATTACCCACCACACAAGTCACCACATTTGGCAGGGGACAAGGAACAAAGTGTTATCCAACAATTACACACTAAAATCGTTCCCATTCTTCTTCTTCAATCCTGGGACTTCTTGTAACAACATCTGCGGAGAAACAGACTGACCTCAGCTCTGTCCTAGGTGGAAGATGGAACAGAGCATACACAGAAAATGTGGTTCTTTTCATTCTATCAGGAGATGTAAAGAGGCATTTTAAAAAATCATTTCTGGGGCGCCTGGGTGGCTCATTTGGTTAAGCATCTGCCTTTAGCTGAGGCCATGTTCTCAGGGTCCTGGGATTGAGCCCCACATTGGGCTCTCTGCTCAGCAGGGATCTTGCTTCTCCTTCTCCCTCTGCCTCCCACTCTCCCTTCTTATGCTCGTACTCTGTCTCTCTCTAAGAAATAAAATTCTTTTAAAAAACCACTTCTCATTTGATTTCACATTGAAATGGATCAGGATCAGCACCTAGATTCCTCTTACAATGGTTCCGTTGCAATATCTAGTACATTCCCTTGCCTGTCCAGCTCTAGTTGGTCCACACTGGATGCTGTGGAAGCCCACTGGGGCAGCCGGAGAGGCTTCTCAGAAAATGCTGAGCTGGAAGAACATAACATGGTAAATCCACTGGAGAATCCAAGTAGTTCCCTATGACTGGAGGATAGAGGAGTGGGTAAAACAGAGGGTGAGGTGGGGCAGTCCTAGAGATGAGCCTCGAGACACAACCAGGGGCTACATCACTGAGGGTGTTTAGACCTGACTCTGGAGGCTATGGAGATCTGCCAGAGGAGACCAACCAGGGAAGACCTCTCTGGCAGTGGCAGCATAGAAGACAGATAAAAAGCCCTTTTCCTAGAACTTGTGTGGTGATCTAGCATCAGAGAAATAGCCTGGCCTACTTAGTGGAGGTTCCCCATTGCCCTTAATAATAATAGATCAAAATAAAAGGTAAGAATGGTCTTTTTTTGCCCCTTTTCTTTAGCGATGATCAAAGACTATACAAAAGCCTAAGTGAGGTTCAAATATTGACAGCAAAACTCAGCGGGATTCATAACTTCCAAAAGAGACTGTCTGGGGAAAGACTGATGAGAAGAGGAGATCTGGCCATGAGAAGTGTGGAGTCTTTCTGAACTTTTTTATAAAGGGACAGATAATAGCCTTGAAAGGGAGTCCAACTGATGACAAGAAAGCACCAGAAATGCTTCAACGACCTATACTGGAGACTGACTTTAAAATATGGGTAGGAAGACACAAAAATGTACAGAACCACAATCTGTCCTCTCTCCATGGCGGCGTGCACAGAGGTACTGTGGGAGTAGAAGGCATGGATCAAGTGCAGCATATGATCTTCTGTCTCATAACATTTGATCAGAGAAGTTTTTATGATACTTTCCAGTACATAGTAGTTAAACTGAACAAATATTATGACCACAATAAAACACATTCTTATCGCTGGAACATAAATCAGCAATTGCTACATTGTGAGGGAGTTTCCCCCACGAGTGCAGGGATGCTGCAAGCTAGCATCAATGGGGAGAGAAGCTTAAAGGTAAAGCCACAGCATCAATTATCATTTAAAATCAAAACACCACAAAGTTAAAACCTGTCCCCTCCAAGGCTTTCAAATAGCTTTTTGAACTTTTTACAAAAAGCTTTTCCTTCTAGTGAATCGCTAAAAAACCACCTACATAAAACCTACTAATAAGGACGCCAATGGAGAGCCTCACCGTAAAATCAGGAATGCTTTGGAGCTCAGTGGAGCTTCACTCCTGCCGCACAGCTTGGCCGCAGCGACTCCACTCAATCCCAGTACACGTGTTTTCAGTTACAAACTGGAGATTTCTATCAGACTCAAAATTAGTTGTTTTATACTGCTGGCGTGGGGGAAACTCTTTGAGGAGAGAAAATGTCCACAGCTCACAGAGCTGGACTTCTCAGGAAGATGCACCTCCCCCCTCCAAAACACCATGTCCATTCAAGGAGGGGAAAGCATTGACACTCTGGTAAAGTGAAATCTGTTCTGCAACTTTGGTTTGAATTCCTAGAGTTACCTCACCTTCTTGAAATAGTGAAATCAAAGTTGCATCTTATAACAATCTAGCAAGTACTTATCTATAGACTCTGGCACATGGCAACTTCTGGACATTTGAGAAAACATCGAACATTCACATTCTGCTCTTTCTAGGGCTTAAGGTGGTAAAAATAAAGTAGCTCTGGGGTGCCTGGGTGGCTCAGTTGGTTAAGCATCTGCCTTCAGCTCAGGTCATGTTCTCAGGGTCCTGGGATCAAGTCCTGAGTCGTCAGGCTCCTTGCTCAGCGGAGAGCCTGCTTCTCCCTCTCTCTCTGACCCTCCTCCCAGCTTGTGCTCGCGCTCTCTCTCTCTCTCTCTCTCTCTCTAAGTTAAAAAGAAAAAAATTAGAAAAAAATAAGAGTCTATTTAAAAAAATAAAAATAAAAAAATAAAGTAGCTCTGAAGGCAATTTGGGGAACTTCTAAGAAAAATGGGCTCAGGGAGTGTTGCTCTTTCTAACCTTGGAGCCATCCAAGCTTATGAATTTACAAGGTTATTAGCTCCCCTATTAGCTCCTAAAAGATATCATTTTTGTGGAATGACCCAAGACTAGAGTAATTTTGGAGAATTTTTTTAATTCAAAGAAACAAATCCCCCCAACATGAAAAGTGGTAATTTGCTCTAAAAATTTCTTCTTTTTTAAGCTAGAAAATACTGAACACATAGCACACATTCACTCAATCCTTATCGCACCCAATGAGGTACATGTTCTTATTTTACAAGTGAAGAAATTAAGGCTCAGGCCTTAATTAATCATTAATCATTAATCAGGCAGGTTAGTTACACTGTTTGATACAACACAGCTAATCAGTGACGGTGGTAGGATCTGAACCCAACACTGTCTGGGGGTTCACTGCTGTGACATGGTGCCACTCTATCAGAAATTTTCTACTTTTTTTCTCTCTACTAATGCATCATGGGACAAATTCACCTCATTAAACAGAGCAATATTCATAACCATCATGCCTCTACTTTTTTACCAACCACTTCAATTATGGAAGGCATGTATTTCTAAGAGAAAAGTAACTCTATTGTTTTTACAATAAATATGTATAAATAAACATGTGTGCAAATGAGATCACTCTGGCTTTCACTGAACCCTCTAAAGCGTGATGCACAGACCACATCGGTCTAGTTGAGACAACTGGCGTGTTTTCTGGGCCCCACACAAGCACTGTATTAATTAATGTACACCAGGAAGGGCAATGACTTCGCTTGCGTACTTAACCCTTTATAAGTCTGTCCTTCCTCACAAAAGCAAACAAGGCACCCTTTGTCATACACACAGCAGAAACATTAGTCCATTTTCAAGTTTTGAACTTGCTACATACAATAAGGAGCAATAAATTCAGCCTCATCCAGGTTAAGGGCATAGGCACAGGGAACCAAAGTTGAGGGTTCTCCTGAGACTGCTAACAGTTCCCCTTCAACACCACGGCAAAGAAAATGGCACTTCTTCAGCACCCATTTTCTGCCTCTACCTGATTGCAAGTTTCCCACTCAACACAGAGTTAACAATATATAATACATTTTCACTGCCCCAGTTAATGCAGAAAAAAAAAAAAAGCTAGAAAATTCTTAGGGCAACCAGCAAGAGGAACTCAAATCAACTTTGTAAAGAGCACCCGTCTCTGGTTCTGTACTAATTGCCATGTAAATTAACAAAAAGGAGAGCCCCACCAGCAAGGAAATGTTTTCTTCACACACCATCAGCGAAGTGGCCCCAGAAGCCTGAATAACATCATGCCTGTTTCTTTAGACAATAAAATGCCAAAGTTTTTCTTTTGCTGTCAGCAAATGATGAATACATGTGGTACCGATTATTTAATACCACTAGACCACCAGGGAAGAAGATTTAGGTGAACTGCAGCAGAACTATGCCATTTATTTTTATTACCATGCATTAAAAATTACGTTTACAGATAATTGTTTTTCTCCTTCCAATAAAGCAAGATAAAAAAAAACCAGAAGAATATTTAATAATACTGGACCACCAGGGAGGAATTTTAAAAAGTTGATTTTTTATTGAAAAATTAGATTTGCTTTTTTAAAATTTCCAATTATTTTTAAGAGCAATTTGTGAAGAAATTATTTTAAACCAGGGCAGTATGAATTTTCTGCTGGGGGAGTGTCTCACAGATTAAGTTACTCTTTTAACAAGGGTAATTACTGAATCAAATCACCCCTCAGAACCATCAGTTTTAAAATACTTGTGTAACTGACTGCATATTTTACAATTCTGTTCCACCACACGTCACATTCTCGTGGTTTCTATTTGAGTCAGTATTTCCAAAATCCCCAGATAAAATAAACTCTTGATTTTTTTTTTCCCCAGTAGCATTGTAGTAGATTGGGAAAAACTTCTATTTACCAGTTTCTTCTAAAAGGTGAATGAGAAGTAAAAGCAGTAGCAGCAGCAAACTGGAGAAGAAAACAACAAAACAGAGGTGGGGGGAGAGAAAAAAACCAAAAGGAAATTAAATTCATCTTCGCACAATGGTTGCAATGGTAATCTCTCTACACTTCAACTGGCATATTTATAATTAGGACAGGAAGTAATTGTTTCTCTCCCCCCTCCATCCCCCTCCCTCCAATACCCCCNCATCTTCGCACAATGGTTGCAATGGTAATCTCTCTACACTTCAACTGGCATATTTATAATTAGGACAGGAAGTAATTGTTTCTCTCCCCCCTCCATCCCCCTCCCTCCAATACTCCCCGCCCCTTCTCCAGAGTCCAGAGCCCTACAATTAAAGGGGACTTTAAAAGTCTTCTAAACTCATCCCCCATCAATATCAGAATGTCCTCCATGCATGCCTCCCCGATACCAGCCTATCATGTCAAAGCATTAGCTGATTGGCCCAAAAGGTGTGTGGCTTTGTTGCCAGTGGACACCCCCAAGACAGGAGAAGTCCCGTCTCTCTGTAACTCTCACTTTGGGTCCTAGGCTACTCTTTGAAGCAATGAAACAAAAGAGCAGTCCTTGAGATGACTGCACATCAACTGGCCAACCCATGCCACCCTGCACACGATATATTCCTCTGGTTTTTAGTAATTGCATGTGACAAAAGCAGACCCTGTGTCTGGGCGAAAAGCAGTCAGGGAGGAAGAGGGACACACCGACACACACACACACCCCTCATGTCTGGTTTTCCAAAAGGAAAGCCGCTTCCCAACTGTTCTCAGGATGGAAGAGACCAGGGCCAGACCCAGGCAAAATTTGCTATTACATAAGTTAGCTTGCTGTGCTCTATTCCTTCCACACCAGAAACAGTGCAGGCTGGCCAGAGACAGGTCTGGTCAGGGCTGATGGGACTGGAACCTGTTCTAACAATGTGGAGGTCTCAGTTGGTGGGAGCCATGAGCAACTGTGATAAGGTTCCAAAAGCTGTGTGGGCATGGCCTGCCCCTCACACGGTGCCCTGACAACAAGCACTTCTGACTTCAGAGTATCCTTCTCTGGTGCCATAAAGTCAAAAATCATCTGCCTCTTTATTATTTCTGACTTTTGAGGAAATCTCTTGTCCTTCCACTCCATTAGGCTATCCTTCTGGAACATAAGGCTTCACTTCTGGAACATAAGACCTCACTTCTCTGGTTTCCACAAATGGAGACCCAGGAGATCTGTGGGCCTCCAAGCAAAGGCTCTTAGAAGGAGTAGAGGGGTCAAATGCAAACCTGATCTTGTCATTCTCCTGCTTAACACACTTTCATGGCTCCCTAGTGCCCACAGGGACAATGGCAAACTCCTGCCATGGACTCCCAAGGCCAGCCTGTTTGACCCCTTGCCCTCTCCTGCCTCAGTGCCTCACCAAATGAATCCCTCAGGTACTTGGATTTCCAAGGACTTAAAAACCTCTGAACTTTTGCATGGACAGTTTCCTTGCCAGGCCTCTTCTAAGAATTTCTCCCTATCTTAATCAGCAGAAGTAATATAAAAACTCTGACAAAGTTAGAGCTCTAATAAGAAGGAAGTGGATAACTGGAGGAGGCAGCATTTTATGTCTGAGACAAACATTCCCAGATTTTTGTGTTTGCAGGATTTCATTACCAGAAGAAGGAGGAGGAGAGGGAGAAGAAGGAAGATGAGAAAAAAGAAGACAAGGAGAAGGAAAAGAGGAAGAAGGAGGAAAGGGTGAGGGGAAGGAGAGAGGGAGGAGGAGGAAGACGACAAAACCAAAGCAAGCAAGGATGAGGGTTTCAGACAGTCAATGTCATGGGTGCTCAGAGAACAGGGATGTCCCTAGGACAGCTCAGAGACCATATTTGTCTTCTTGGCCACCTTACTGTGGCCATGCAGACTTGGGGATATGAAGGTGGTTTGCAGAGAACAAATATGCTATATGCCGGTGGTCAGATAGAGCTCATCCTTGCTTATCTCCTGGGGGATCTGAAGCTGCTGAGTGGCCCCCCAGCAGGTTGCGGGGGTACCCAAAAAGATATCCCATCAATTGACAAAGATACTCTGGACCTGCTGGTGCACTGTTGAGTGTCTGGTTCTCAGATCACCCTATGAATGTACAGGCCACTTATTATCAGGTCAACACCTTTTTCATCTAGTTTGCAAAAACCTAACTTATTAGAATACAGGCCACTAAAATGGAAATCAATTACAACTGAACTAACATAGTAATAAGCTACTACAACAACAACAAAAACCAATGTGCTTCACATTCAAATGGTGCTTCCCAAGTTAAAACACTTTCACAAACATCATCTTACTTGAAGATGTAACCCCACCTCACAGCCCTATTGTGAAGCACGCGACCTTCTCCCCATATCACAGATGAGAAAACTGAGCTCTAGAAGCAGAGATGACTGCCTGAGGGACCCCTAACTCACAAGTGTGGAGTCAGTACTCCGAGTTCATGTCCTCACATCAGCTCCTGTGCCCTTTCTGTTGTACTTTGCTGATTTTCACCAGGACTCAAACCAACAGCAAAGCAATCAAGTAGAGGTTTTATTCTCCAATTCGAACTCAACTCAAACACAGTTCAACAAATGTTTATTCAGTCTCAACTCTGTACCTGTACATGGCATCACCCCCAAACATCTCTCAAAAATCATGAGACCCTCATGGCCTTCAATTGTCTAGACTCCTATTCTATTAAAACAAAATATAGTATGCAAAACCGTTATAAAAACTGAGAGTATTTAAATGTTTAGCATTAACAAATTAATGTGCAGAACACACATACACACAGTTACAATGACTGAATTTAGATAACTCATTTGGAAATAACGTCCAAGTCTAAATAAGAGCCCTTAGTAGGGGACGCCTGGGTGGCTCAGTTGGTTAAGCAGCTCTCTTCGGCTCAGGTCATGATCCCAGGATCCTGGGATCGAGTCCCACATCGGGCTCCTTGCTTGGCAGGGAGCCTGCTTCTGCCTCTGCCTGCCACTCTGCCTACTTGTGCGCGCTCTCTCTCTCTCTCTCTGACAAATAAATAAAATCTTTTTAAAAAAAAAAAAAAAAAGAGCCTTTAGTAGGTTAAGGTGAGACCTTCCTGATCCTTGGGACAGATTCTACCTGTGCTGAGAAATGCCTAATTCACTACAGAATCCAAACTTTTTTTTTAGACTCTACAATGAATCTTCAACAAAAAGACAGGACATCAGAGACCCTTTATTAAATTCCCAAATTGCCTAATATTTGCAATTAATAAATGCCAATGGGCATTTAAAGAGCACTGGACTACGAGTCTAAAGACATAGGTTCTAGACCCAACTGTACTGCGGAAGCCAGCAAACCATAATGGAGCCCCTAACTTCCCAGGGCTCGATTCTCTCATCTGTCCATCCACCGCTGGGCTGTGCCATGGGAGACACTTAGAGCTTCACATTTCGTGATCTGCGTGCCCATCCCTGGAGAAGCTCCTTCCTGGTCCATGAACTAAAACTAGCGATTGCTTCAAGCAAGCAAGACTGTGAGACTGTGTGAGAAAGACAGAATGTGCAATCACCAAAACAAAAACAAGCCCTGACTTCAGAGACCAAGCTGCACCAAATAATGGCAAACGGCAGTAACTTGGAGGCTCACTGCACCCAAAAGGGCATTCTGTTCTACATGATACTGGGGATACGCTGAAAACTGTGGCTTCTCATCCACACCCATGCGCAGAAATTTCCAAAGCAAACATTCTTTGGAAATAAAAACTGCAGTCCTAGATGTCATCATCTTCCCTGGGTTGTGAGTCACTCAGGTGACTACATCCTGTATGGGCCCCCACAGGGAGCTTCAGAAGTCTTAATTTGCCCAAAGATGCTAATCAAGCCTAGAGGCTTAAAGTCCTGAGCTTGCTGATGTGCTGTGTTTGTTTTAAATCAGACCGCCTACTTGGTGTGAGGCTGATCTCTGTTATTAAATCCCCTTTTGTTCTGCATGTACACCCATCAATCTTATCTTACAAATCAAATAGAGAAGGGTTAGCATGTTTATAATTAAACCCTGTAAGCTGTTTCCAAATATCTAGTCAGTTGCCCTATACAAGTGCACCCATAAATATCCTTTAGTTATAAAGTGAAGCTTATCTTAATGGTATTTATAATCTTTTTTGCAGTAAGACAATGGCCTGTAATCTCTTCTGGTTTTAATATAATTTAGACTATGGAATTTGCTTTGAGTTAGTGCATTATTCTGATTATCTTGATTGTATCCAAGACAGGACAGTTTTATCTAAAATAAGGGAAAGAATCACTTATAACGAATGCCAGCTAACTTTAAAAATTCTAAACTCATAAATATATTATCATTTGTGTTACTAGTTTGGAACTCAGTCAGAGACTGTTTACTGTCCCCCGGTATTCATCTGCTCCTTCTCCCTTTTAGAAACAGAATGCCCTCCTAGTTCTGGCCAGGCACAGAGCCACCCAATAAAGGCCACCTCTCGGCCTCCCTTACACCTAGGTGTGGCCACGTGACAAAGTTCTTATAAACAGGTCATGAGCAGAAGTGCTGTGTGCGATGTTCAGCTCTTGGCGTTTTAAGAAGGCTGAGTAGGCATCCCTCTCCCTTCCTTCCCATTGCTAGAATGCAAACATGATGCTAGCTTCAACCAAGGAGACATGAGCAACGCCTCTGGGAATAAGAGCAACAGGAGATGCAGAGTCACAATCCCAATGAAGCCGGACCCCTGCCTTGTTCTAGGCTATTGTTATGAAATACCTTGACTGAGCCCTGCAGTTTGTTACAGCCATTTTAGTAAATATTCAAAGATAGAAATACTTTTACTGTATAGCCCCTTGTCCTACATAAAATCATACTTTCCCCTGTATTCTTCTTACTGTATGGAAATTCAAAAAAATAAACATTTCAATCTGTATTATATGTACATAGTACAGCATAGTATAGTATTTCAAAATGAGAGTGCTAATGTCAGGCACCAGAATTCAAATACTGGCCACCTCCTAAGATTTATGTAACTTTGGGAAAATTACTCACCCTTCCTAAAGTCAGTTTCGGCATCTATAAACGTGATGGTAATAATGCCTACCTCATAGGGTTTTAGTAAGAATTGCATGATAATCCACATGGAGAAGATGATAAGTACTCAGTAGGTGTTAGTTCTTATGATAACAATAATGTTGTTGCTCCATTTAAGTGGCAAATTTAAGTAGCCACAGAGGACAAAAAGTATTGTGGAGTACAGCTTCAATTCAACCAGACTCAGATAAACCAAACCAAAACAATGATGCAAAACTGAAAAACCTCGTTTTTTTTTACTCTTTGCCTTCCTCCTTTTTTTCCCCAATGAAGCACCTCCTCCCCATAGTTCTTGTTTTTCTAAACTGTGAGCCAAGCAAGAATGGATAGGTTCTCCTCAACTCTTAAGTTCACCGAGGACTTTTCATTTAGAGCTTTTGTTCAGGGATCCCCAGCACTACATGATAGGTAGGAGAGGTGTCTGGCGGTGCCCCTTACTAAACTTATATTGAAACTCACTTTGTCATTGGTCCTTCATCCTGCCCTGTTGTTCCGTCACCACGCTTTGTCCCCAAACTCCTCAGTCCCTCCTGGACATTTGGCTTGAGACACAGAAACACATATTAGCTGTTCAGGACCCAGCATAGGAAGAGTGCAAAGAGTTGAAGGACGCAGAGAGAAGCCGTGTAATGATCAAACACAGGCCATTCCAGCCCGGGGGCCTGGGGAAGTTTGGCGGCGGATGGGGCAAGAGGAAAGACACAGGGTTGGGAAGAATGGAAACAGGTCATTATAAGATCCAGGACATGTGTATTTTAGTGTGTAGGTCATTGACGACAGTGGTAAAAATGAGGGAAGATAAACAGTATAGGGTACTAGAGCGAATGTTAGTGCAGAAACCCATTACAGATCCTAGAGTAAGGAAACCGAGGAGAAAGCCCTGAGGGCAGAGTTTTAGAAATCATAAAGTATAAAAAAATGAGGCATTAATAGGAATGATGCTGCTGGTGATGATGATGATGATGAAGGTAGCTGAGGCAGACACCTTCGACAATGAGCGCCCCGTCCAATTCCTCCCTTGGTTAGCCGACTCGCTGGTGCAGTGTGGCTTTCCAAGGAATACATAATCCCTCCCCTCCGGCCAGAGTTGAATAAATGAGTAGAAACATCTAATCCAAGACAGGACCATCAGATTCTTGCTCTAGAATATATTAATCATTTAGTCAACAGTTCCTTTCCACTTCTGGCTATGATTGAGCAAACTTGTATCTAACCAACCCTCTTGCCAAGAACAACCAGATGAGTTAAAATACCAAACTAAAAAAATTAAAGTAAATGAGCTACCAAGGTAGCAAGACCTGAGAGCTAAGATCCTACCTAGACGGAAGGAAACCACACATAGAAGACTAGCCTGACATTTGGCAACACTTTTCTCCTTGAGGCGTTTTAAAGGGTGAAGAGTGGCCAAGAGACTGGAAAGCCAAGAGCTTTCTGCTTTCAGTTTTCTGTTACTGAGACAAAAAAAAAAAATCAGAGTTCAGGGGCTACCAAGAAAAAGAGTCCTGGGACACCCCTAAACTCTCATTAGAATCACTCGAGGGCTATACCCTAAGAATAAGGGCTAATTAGTACCAGGGGAGGTCCCCGGAGCGGGACCTGGGCAATCAGAGGCTCCTTACCACCGCCCCCCTCCCAGCCCCGGTCCTTGGAAAGTGTGCTCTGCTGCCTTCCCCGCTCTCAGAAGCTGCCCCAAGGATACACCTTTGAGACAGCGATGCAGCAGTTGAGACCATCAGGATGGTATACGTGAGTGAATCCAGTTAAGGCCTCTGCGTACACTTTTCAGATCTGGCAGGCAGGTGCGGACATGCACTCCTCCTGTGGCCACCCAAGACAAGCCTCCTAAATTCCCTTACTTATTAAACCCGCTAACTACCAATCCGGAGTGGTCAGCCTCTTTCTTCCACCTCTCCCTGCCCTTGGCATAAGAGAGCTGGTTTCAGATTATACCCGGGAAGCTTCCAAGGAGGTTGCAAATCAACAACTGGAAATAAACAACCTCTGTAAAGACTGAAACACAAATTTGAATTAGCTCAATCTCAGATTGGATTAAGGTAATTAGCCTCTATCCTAACAGCTTTGTCCAAGCATCAGCAGAAAAGTATATCCTCTCTGGGCGGTGATAATATCATCCAGAACTTCAAATGATCTCTTCAATTTTTCACATACCATGTTCGGCACTCAATAGGAGATGAGTTAGGCACCCCAAGAGATGAAAATATAGGAGACAACAGAAACAAACCTCCGAGATCCAGCTATTGGAGTCATCACTTACTCACCAGTTCACTGCCTACCCACCACATGTCATGAAGTTTGCTAGACAGTGAGAATATACTGAGGAGCAGAGAGTTATGACTCCTGCCTTCATGGAGCTTTAGTCTGCTGGGACAGATCAACAACAATCCCTCATTTGAAGGGGAGGAATAAAAAGCCAGTGAGAGTCATAAGATGGTCATAGGCAGGAAACCCGGAGATCATGGCAGGTGGTGGCCAGACCCCATGCCCAAGTAAATTTCAAAGAAGCCAAATCCAAAGAAAGCTTGTCTACCACAGAAGAGAATGGAGTATATCTATAGAAGAAAAGCATAGATACAAAAATATCTAGGCCCAAAGAGAGAACCAGGAAGGTTGAGTAGCTTCCTGGTGGCTTTCTAGTTCCCAAAAAGCCCAGTCTACATTTCCCATAACCAGGTTCCATGAGATTAACACTATACTGTCTTCATCAGCAGTACTTTGACTTGAGCTTCGTTAAGTGAATTTCTGTTCCTTGCAAGAAACAGGTTATCTGATGAAGACAGGAGCCAGTTATGTGACCTAGAGACTATGAAGCTAAGTGCCATGTTGCAAAAAAGGGAAGAGAAATCAATTCAATGTGCTGGCTTAGCTTGTTATATATTTCATCCAGTTACATGAGAAAACCCCACTTACGTATGATCAAACTTACCCAGGGCAGTCATATGCTGAGAATGGAAAACAACAAGAAGGGAGAGCAGGTGCCAAGCAGTTGTGCTCCTGTACCCAACATAAAGCTCCAAATAAATCAAGTTACCTTCCAGACAACTGAAAAACTAAATGCAGTATTCAAACAAGTTTTATGATGCTCCATTCACAAAAGATATGCCCAGCATTTTTAGCCATGGAGTCGTTCTTTTTCTAAAAATATTTTGTTGTGTTTTATCTGTGCAAATTCTTGTCTTTGGCCTCTCCTCCTGCCAGCATGGCTCCTCCAGTCAGAACACCCTTCTGTCCAAATCACATATGTTAAAGTGGTCCAAAAAGAGAGTGCTATGCAGAGGCAGACAGAGCAAGGGCACATAAAGGAATAGAATGCACAGGGGAGATATGAAGGAATGGGGAAGTTACCTGGGGTTCAGCAAAACAAAACCGAAAACTAATTTAAAAGCAATATAACTAAAAGACACTGGGCATATTTGAATTCCAAGAGTCAGAACTTCAGTACTCTTTTGAGACCTTGACCAAATATCCTCTGGTGATGGTAATTATATTTTCTTTTTACTCATTTTGGCTTGTTTGCAAGTAGACCAGATTATGTTCATTTACAGGTTCGTGTTATTTAGGTCTATTTACGGGTTCATCTGTACATCTATACCTATACCCACAGACACCTATGGCATATGAATTTCAATCAAGCACTTTAAAAAAGAAATAAATGTTTTCTGTTAGTGAATTCAGCATAGCACAGCTTAGAATTTCACCCACAGAAATGTCAGGTCCTTCTTCCCATCCAAATACACAAACATGAAACAAAAGAAACGCGCCTCACCAAATAAAATGAGCTAAAATTAGCAAGCAGCAAAGATGATGCCAGTTGCCGGGGGCAACAAATGGTTGATGGATGGAATAATTAAGATCGACAGTAAACTAATCTCTGTTCCTTTATTGAAAACGAAGTTCCCTGAATCAATTAGCCTTGTCATGGATACCTTTTATAAAACAACTATGACATCCCAACCACTTCCCTTTGTTTATGGATTTGCCCACCCTTCAGTAAGTGCAAAAACTCATTTCAAAAGCACCAAGAGATAATAATGGAAGATTCCGATACATTAGGCACTGCACAAACAAATATAGCCACAGTCCTTGAAAAATGTAAGTATCACAAAGTAGGCCCAGAAGACTTCACGCACTGACTCAAAAGCACAATATCCTCCAAGTTCTGCTGCTAAAAAGCCTAAAAGCCATTCTTCTGCAGGCCAAACGTGTACCTGGAAGACCAGAGATCTAACTCTATCGTGAGGCCAACCCTCACAAGTGACAGTTGGGAGAGCAAAAAGGTGTCGAGAGGAAACTTCCACTACTCACACAGTCACTTTGGGGTCAAGAAACAAGACAAGAAGCTGAAAGAAAAGACGGTGTTTGGGGAGGGGGTGGGAGCAGGACAGTGGTTGCACTAACATGCTATGCCAAACAGATCAATGTGCAGCTACTGCAAGCATTACCCTAAAATTAGGGAATAAGTCGAAATTATTGGAGATGGCCAAGAAGAACTACACTCCGCTCTCCAGTGTTTCCGTGACCTGAATTTAAGCAATGGCGGCTACAGTCACTTGAGAACCTGAGGGATTCTACAGTCAGTTAAAGGTCTTGGGGCAGAGGATTAGGACTCAGGCATAAAACCCTTCTTGAGTTATTTTTATAGAAAATTCTGCTCATTTTATTTGTCTCCTCTCCTGCTTCTTTTTCAATACAGCAAAGGAAAGTCGGTTAATGTTTCTTTCATGGTGTGGGCTCTTGCAGCGCTTTGGAAGTAGTACTTATAAATATCCTGGTTGGATAGATTTGGGAAACAGGGGTTTAAACAGAGTTGAAGGGATTTCTTTGCCACCAGGACATTTAATGTGAGTATCTGAATGGAGAAGAGAGTTGGACAGTGACATAGTATATAGTATGTCCAAAACTTTTTGGGCAGAAGATCAGGTTTTTTTTCCACAAACATGTTAGGGAACTATTTAACCCACAAAATACACTCCTAGAATTTGTATTTGAGAACATAAATGTAAATATGAAAGGTACACAAGAATAGGCAGAACAGATACGACCTAAGGATATATCTTGTAAACCACCCAGGATTTTGCATACACTTTAAGTTCATTAAAAAATGTGAATTCTTTGCTACCAGAATTGTGTCTATTTATTTTCTGTCAATAAATGCCTCTTTTAAAACTTTAAAAAAAAAAAAAAAAAAAAAAAAACGTATATGCCACTGCTACTTTAATAAAGGGAGGAAGGAGTTTGGGGTTATCCAATAAAGAAATTTGCTTTTTTCCCTATAACAGTCAAATATCAAAAATCAAACCTTGGCAGAAAAATAAATAAAATGAAATGAAACCTTGGCAACTTAGGATATCTAATTTACATGATTACTTTTTAAAATAATATTTTATGATAACAGTAATAACACTGGCAAATTTTCACATGTAAATATATGTGCTATATGTGTGTACGGTGCCATTTTTGGTCATGGAATTTTATCACACTGCTCTAAAATGAAAACATGAAAGCTTTAACATCAAAGCTAAAACCAAGTGGTCCTGACTTACCCCCAAAAAGTTGGCATCTGTCACAAATGTGCTAACCCAGGGCAAATGCAAAACATCATTATTTTCGAGGTGAAAATATACAGAGCAAATTACAAGAGTTGGATAAAGTAGTCTGGGGCCATTTTACCTCCAACAGAGAATAATAAAAAGGAATAATAGATTTTGCCTCATTGTAAAAAATTAAACCCTTTAAAATCATCACTAATGGAAGCAGATCCTTCCACTTTATTTTTTAAATAAACACCTATTTTATACAGATTTAAAAAGTGATATATGCTCAGTATGGGAAGCTTGGAAATCACTGGACATTATTAATAGACACAGGACTAAAGCAGACTCCTGACCTTGCCACCAATCATGGGCATTTTGGTGTATGTCCTTTATCACCCATTGTTTCACGGAGTTTAGGTCACACGATGTATATTTGACATCCTACTTGTTTCTTTCATTTACAAATGATCTGTGGCATTTTTCCATGCCTTCAGAACTCTTTGAAAACATATTTGAAATGGCTGTCTGATTTCCAAACCTTCAACATGCCCGTTAGCGAGAGCATTCCGCAACAGGGGGTAAGACCTCACCTTGCAGAAACCTTACTGGCTACACAGCCAGGATCCTGCTGTCGGTGGACAGGCTTTGAAAGCCATTCTACTGAATATTCACTGCATACAACAAGCATTTTCTTCTACACAGTCAATTTCAAGGCCCAAAGCTGCATTTTCCTCTCAAATGCAAATGTAAAATGTACCCTTAGGCCTAAAACGCTATTTGCTTTTGCCAACTCACCAAATGCAGGAATCATCTGTGCAGTGGCCCAAGACAGACATGGCTGAAGCTCCCTTTTGAGCACTGTGATGTTATAGACCCTCGATGGCACAGGAAGCACAGTCTGAGAAATCTGTGAATCACAGGGTAGAGTTTTACTACCAGTAAGTGTATGTGTCTCTGGCCATTTAAAGTCCCTCTTTGTAAATAAATACATCCAGTGATGAAAAGAAAACAAATCTGCTTATATTTTTCCTGTGATTATGGGTCCCATTAGAAGTAATACAAAAATTCCGTTATCAGTATAGGTGGGGGTGGGGAAGCTTCCAGCAACCACTCAAAATGCCATCTATTAACTAGGATGAGGCCATCTGTTGCAGAGAGAGGGCAGTTCAAGTGGAGTAGGCACTCCTCCTTCCTGGTGGGCTGCGGCTGGAGAACTCCAAACACCTTTTCCTGGGGTCAGGAAGAGCCATCAGTAGGAAATAACTTTGAATCACTACCCATGTGGGCTGGATATGAACCAGCCCCCTTAGAACTGCCGATCTGAACAGAACAGCACTAAACTCCGGGCCCTGCCAGCCTCCCACAGCCAGGTTGCTGACACTTTTATTTGCTGGCATTTACAATGTTGCAGCAGCTCAGCCCTACTAATGTGGCTGCTTCCAACACAGCACTTAGGCAAGGACTTCTGAGAGGAAAGCAAAAGGATGCTTCTCTAGGGTAGGGGGCCTCCACCAGTCCTGTTCACACAAAGGGGACTTGCACTGTCTCAAAAGCAAAAGCTTGGGATTGGTTAATCTCCCGGTGTTTGCTGCTTCACAAACAATGGGATTACTTGTCTCTCTCTCATACACGCACACACCTGTTAAGGTATTTATCGTTATTTTTTCCTACTACTTACAATGAAGAAAAGCAGTCTGCCATTTAAAACCACAGCTGCCTAAGGAAAATGGCCATGTTAAAGGGAGGAGGAGCATGTGCTAAAGCTGGAGACGGCCCAGTCACCGGACTGAGCTTTCCGCACGTAAAGACAGGTGTAGATGCAGGTTGGAAGTCCGCCCGAAGCAGGAGAGCTTAAGTGTGCTGCAAAAGAGACAGAGGGAAGAATGGGGCATTTCCAGCCGCCATTGTGCAGAGAAGCGCCGAAAGTGTGGTCTGTGAAAAAAGCACAGGCACAGGGGAGGAAAAGAGAATCACAGGCCAGAGCAGAGGGCTCAGCGGGGGTTGTGCACCCGGGAGAAATCCTGACGGTGGGAAGGCCCAGCAGAGTTGGCCCAACAGGGACGCCTTCATACATACGCTGTGATAGAACCTTGGGACCTGCAACCCTTCAGTGCAAATTCCACCAAATGCGACAATTTTGTTTACGTAGTCGACCGGGAAAGTTAAAACTTACGGAGACCCGGGACGCCCAAGTAGTGCGGTCGACTCTTGGCTTCTTTCTGCTCAGGGCGTGATCTCAGCCCCGCGAGATCGGGCTGTGAGTTCTGGCCTCGCGAGATCCGGCCCCGAGAGATGCAGCCCCGCACGCGATTGACTCCGCTCTCAGCAGGAGTCAGCTTGCGAGTGTCTCTCCCTCTCTCGCTGCCCTTGCTACTCTTTCTCTGTCCCTCTCCCTCTCCCTCTTGCTCTCTCTCTCCCCTCTCCCTCTTTCTCCCTCCCTCTCCCTCTCTCCCTCTCTAAAATAAATAAATAAATCTTAAAAGAAAACAAAAATCTTGCTGAGACCTACTGTGTGTCTTAAACTCTGTAGGTTGCAAGTACAGACTGAATCCTTCCAAGGTATCATAAGGTAGGTGCTATTATTATAATCATTCCCACTTTACAATTGAGGAAACAGAAGTTAACAGGCCTGTAAATGGCAAGGGTGGGATTTGTTGTTGTTTTATCAACCCCACAGTTTTATTTGTAAAGAACAAAACATGAAAAGACATATTTAAATGTACCCCAAAACCTGAAAAACCCACACACATCAGTTTCTCTGAGATGTATGTTAAAGTGCTTGATATCACAACACTCTTTAAAGGTTATAGTATGTTCAGATGAAGAAAAAAATCCAATTCTGATGCGTTGTTAACAATACAAAGAAACCCGATATAATTTAAATGAAGAAATGTTCATTTTAAAAAAGATACACAGGGTACATTTATACACGGTTCAGGTGTAACATGGAGGATTTTTTTTTTTATGTTTAAGACCCTCATTTGATTGACAACAGGAACCCCTGATTATACCTCTCTACTGTCAACAAGATTTGGTTTGGAATAGACTGGAGCCATGCACAAATACATTCAGGAAATTGGATCAAGCATGATTCCCTCCCACATAACCCAAGCATGCCCTGGATTCCTTCAAATGAGGAGAAATTTTGGATATATTTTTTTTCAATGTGATACATTTCTGGAGCTAATCTTCATTCTGTCCTTGAAAGGATGATCAGCTCAAGGAAGATCTAGGAGGAACTTAGACGATGGAGACCCAGAGCCATATGCTTATCCAGTGTACTAGTAGAAATTAAGGGACAAAAGGAAATAGGGGCTGGAAGCGATAAGCCCCTAGAAATAGTCAAATACCTTAGACAAGGGCCTTGAGCCAGTCTTCCCCAGATCTACCTGGGCAGGATGATCACAGCCAATGTCTGAGTTACACACCTTTCCTTTCATGTTGATTCCCTGATTCAACACATATAACGAACCTCCTACAAGGTGCTAAGCAATGCATTTGACATGAAGAAAACTATGAATAAGGCAGCCTGGCTCTTGCACTCACAGAGTTGACAAGTTAAAGGAGAAAAAGAAAGATGTTCCTTCCTTAGCAACCAACATAATATAAGCTTGCTACAAGGGAAGTATACCATGCTTTAGAATATACAGGAGAGGCTCCTAACCCAGACTTGGAAGGCCAGACAAGGCTTCATGGGGAAAAAAAAAATCATCTAAACTGAGTCCTAAAATCTTAATCAGAGTTATCCAAGAAGGAAGAGGACAAAGAGAAATCCAGCAAAAGAATCAGCATGTGCAAAAACCCACAAGCAAAAAGGCCATAGTTTGGTAGAGCTGGAACCATTCAGGGGAAAAATGAAAAGAAATATGCTTGGATATTTAAAATGAATCTGGATAATAAATGCCAAATAAAAAAGTTACATTTTATGGGGCCCCTGGATGGCTCAGTTGGTTAAACATCCAATTCTTGATTTTGGCTCAGGTAATAATCTCAGGGTTGTGGGATAGAGGCCATGCTGGGCTCCATGCTGGTGGTGGAGCCTGCTTAAGAGTCTCTCTCTCTCTCTGTCTCCCTCTTCTCGTCTTCCCCCCCAAAAAAAGAAAAAAAGAAAGGAGTTACACTTTATCACAAAACCAGTGAATATGATTATCATGTTTTAGGCAAAAGAAGGATACGATTCATTCATTCAACAAATATTTACTGAGCACCTACTATGTGCCAGGTATTGCTCTGGATACTGAAGGTAAATTGGTGAACAAATCAAAGATCCAGGCCTTATATGGGGGTGAGGGGGAGGGAGGCAAACAATTAATATTAAACATAAAACAAATTATACAGAATATTTGAAAGGGATAGAACAATTAAAAAAAAAAAAAAAAAAAGCCGTGCTGGGTAAGACGGATTGGAGTGGGAGTGGAAGAAGGGAGTATGGCCAGATGCAATTTCAGAGTTGTCAAGGAAAAAAAAAACTTGCAGGATCTTATTACTGGTCACTCTGCAACTCACAATCAACATATGCAAACAAATTATTAGGTATTCAAAACAAAACTTAGGGCTTTCTTATGTTTGTTCAATGTCCACAGTCTTGCTTACCTAACTCAGAGTCATAGTTCCTTTTTCATCCAGAAACATAAAATTACTTTAGACTTAAGAATGTAGAGCCTAGAAATTAACCAAAAACCAGAAATAAACTGAAATTTAGCCCAGACCTCAAGTATTTTCACATATGAACCCCTTAAATATCTTTAATGACTTGAAACTTTCTATACCCCTTAAGCCTTATGTCCATCTCTTTTAAAATTCAGCAGATTAAAAATATTTGATTTACATCTATTTTTCCTATGGCCACACCAAAGACTTGTTTCCCACTGGAAGACAAAAGCAACCATATTTGGTCAATTTGGTTTCTGTCCTTTCTTTTTTTCTTTTCTGAGTTTATAATTGTCAGGAACATCTGCGTGCATTGCCAATGCCTTCCCCAAAACTAACAGGGCTCTAGCATACAAAACATCTATTCTGCTTCTAAATTTGTTTTTAATTATATTACAAGATGGAAAAAGAAATGCCTTAGCTGTTAACACTGGCTCGGTGGGGCCAACAGTAGACATAGAGCAGACACAAGGAAATACTTCAAAAAAATTTTTTTAGTTTGCCATGATTTAATAGCAGATATTCCTGGCTTTGAGTGAACTCTGCAATATCCCAGTGCGACAGGATAAATGATCGTCTACCACGATTAATTTTAGGTCATAATGTCTGAAATGCCGCTTCAAAAATAAATGCAGTATTTTCACTTTATTTGGTCAGGTAAATACTAAACTATTTTGTCATAATAACTTTACAACACTGTGTTTCACCTTGTCTTGCCTTGACTGCTGAAGGTAATAGGGACCGTTTTATTATGTCCATAAATTGAGTCAATTGACTTATCCTTATATCCTGTTTCCTGAACTTAACGAGAGATTCTGCCTCATTAGGAAAACACACCATCCTGCAGCAGGATCAAAAGCAAAGGAAGCCTGATAATAAGTCATTTTGATTTCAGGGAATGTTCACCAGGCAAACTTTCAATATTCTGGCAGAAGTAAAACAAATAACTGGCTTTGCAAAGCATGGTTTGCTCAGAGCTGTACGTACACTGGAAACAACCCAAAAGGGTCCACATACAGGGAAAAAAAAATCACTGCCTCTGAATATGAAGTGGCACTTGTCATGAATCTGTAGATTTAAGTGGTTCAACATATCTATCAAACAGCACACAGCAAAGTACTATTTTTGCAAGGAAACTTTTAAAAAGATCTTTACAGTCATCATTTTTAAAATTCAGACTATGGGACGCCTGGGTGGCTCAATCGGTTAGGCAACTGCCTTTGGCTCAGGTCATGACCCCTGGGTCCTGGGATCGTGTCCCACATCGGGCTCCTTGCTCAGCAGGGTGCCTGCTTCTCCCTCTGGCTGCTGCTCTCCCTGCTTGTGTTCACACTCTCGCCCTTTCTCTCTGACAAATAAATAAATAAAATCTTTTTAAAAATAATAAATAAATAAATTCAGACTAATGATCACAATCATATTCTTGGATTAGCTCTCACTGTGAGAAATAAATAGTGAAGCTGAGGTATTCCTTCTGGCCTGCGAACTCTGAAAGCTGTGGAATTTGTTATTGTCGTTGTTGCTTTACGGGGCCTGGGACATAGCTCAGTAAAGAGTTGTGTTGTGGCGCTGTATTAACCAAGACAATGGCCAAGGTGATAAGGTCCTCCACACTGCGTTCGTAGGAGGATCAGGACCCAACCCACAAATACTGATGGTAGAGACGATGAGCAAGAATGATTTTAAATAATTACTATCATAGACTGAAATCTGCACTGTATACTGAGCACACCTCATAGATTACTTCCTTTGATCTTCACAACATTTCTATGAGTTAGGTACCATCATTACTATCATCTTACAGATCACTAAACATAATGTGCTCAAGTTTACCGAGCTGTCACGTGGCATCTGCTTCCAAAACCTGAACTTTTGGAATTTAGGGTCCAAATCTTATAGGCTAACATGCAGAGGAGGCTGCCCTGACAGCAGACACAGACAGCCACAGGAGCCTGGTAAGAAATAAGCAAAGACCCTACAAGTGCAAAGAAGAGCCAAAGACAACGGGCAAGGTTGAGCCAAGAAGACAAGTTTCTTGTGTCAGTTAATTCAGCTTGTTAGAGGACACCCCCAGAGGGTATATTTGGACTTACTACTCCCCTGGGCCTCTTCCACCTGCTGAGACCACAAGAGAACTGTTCTGCAAGAGCCATCTGGTCATTACCTTGTAGAATGACCAGATTCTCCCTTGGATCACTAGATCAAAGAATTTGAAGATCTCCAGCTTCATAATAACAAACACAACCAAAGTAACTACTCTCTGAAGTAGTGCCCAAAATGCTTATGTGCTGAGGACCCAATTTAAGCCCACTGAGAGTGGGTAAATTTCAAGCAGTCCCACTACTTAGCAAGCCTGGGGGAAATGATATAGAAACCACTTCGGGCTATAGTTACATAAGCCAAGTAAGTTAGAGAACTGAGGGATTACTGGTGAATTTTATTCATATTGTAGACCACTGAGATACATAAGTATGCCCATTCTCCACTATCTGGAAGTAAAAATAAGATTCATCCAGCATTCTGTTGGAGTCATAAAAAAAAAAGAATAATAAACCTGGATATGCCTATAAGGAGTCCAAGTAAAAATTATTATTAGCTAATCCCCAAGGATGACAATGACGTGTTCTGGTCTGTGCCAACTCTCCCAGCTTCATCTTACTCCACTCCTCCTCAGTTGCCACTCTTCAGCCACATGGAACTACCACATAATTCCATTTCAGGGCTGTACATGCATTGTTTTTCTGTCTGGAGTGGTCCTCTTCACTCACACTCATTGCCTGGATAACTCTTGGTATATTTTGGGCGCCTGGGTGGCTCAGTGGGCTACAGCCTCTGCCTTTGGCTCAGGTCATGATCTCAGGGCCCTGGGATCGAGGCCCGCATCGGGCTCTCTGCTCAGCGGGGAGCCTGCTTCCTCCTCTCTCCTCTCTCTCTGCCTGCCTCTCTGCCTACTTATAATCTCTCTCCCTCTGTGAAATAAATAAATAAAATCTTTTTAAAAAAGAAAAAAACTCTTGGTATCTTTTGAGGTGGAAATAACAGAAACTCAACTCAGCTGACTCACATAATAAGAAACATATCAAGAAATCCCAAGCGAGGGATGCTCTACAGTTGATTTATCAACTTAAGAAAGCTAACAAGAACCAAGAATTTTTCCATCTTCTTGCTCTGCCTGTGGTGAGTGGGATTTGTCCTCAAGGGAGTTCCACTCAAGGTCACCAGACATGACAACATCCAGAGGCAGAAAGAGTCACCTCTTCCTTGTAAAGAGTAAGGAAACCATTCCCAAAAGTCCTCTAGCAGACTTCTCTTTGGTCTCAATAGCCAAACTTATAACACATGTGTTAACCAATCACATGCTCTAACTTACCACATAGCTAAACCAGTCAATGGCAAACCCACTAATAATATCATTATTAACTCAGATCAATCAAGACCTCTATTCTGGGGCCAACTTCCCTGAAGAATGTGGCTAGACAGAGAAAGTTGCATACATAAAAATTAAAATAGAGGATGGGAGTCCTCAAAGGAAAGAAGAGGAAAGGGAAATTGGGTGTTTGGGAAACAATCTCTAGGATGTGTTATAAACAACCCTTAGGGTTTATTACAGATACCATCTTCTCAAGGAAAGACTTCCCTGAAACCTACTCCACACCCAGACTCAGACCTCCCCACTACAAGCTATCAAAGAACACTCCACTAGGGCATCTGGGTCGCATAGTCAGTTAAACACCTACTCTTGGTTTCAGCTCAGGTCGTGATCTCAGTGTTGTGGGATCGAGCCCCGTGTGGGGCTCTACACTCAGTGAGAAGTGACTTAGGATTCTCTCTCCCTCTTCTTCTGCCCCTCCCACTCATGCTCACCTGCTCTCTTTCTCTTTCTCTATCTCTCAGGTAAATAAATATATTTTTTTAAAAGCACTCTACTTTTTCATCATAGAATTTATCACAATTGTAATTAAATAATCATTAGCATGAATATATACTTAAAGTCTTTCTGTCCCATCATACTCTCTTGTTTATTGCTCTAGCCACAGCACCTAGCATGATACCTAGCAGAGTTGTTTGGCCAAAATGGGGTCTCCTTCCACCACTGGAGCTATACCACTATCAAGACTTCTCTTCATCCCTTTCCTTCAAGACATACAATTTTCACTAGGTCTACTCCGGACTCTAAGATGTTGACAGCAGTCAGCAGCCTAGGAGTCTGTCTGCCTCCATGCCTCATTGCCAGCAGCACTGTTGGCCAGTGACATGCCCTGCTCCATCTCCCTTATCCATAAAGGCAGCCTGTGTGAGCCCCTGCCAAGAGAGCAGATGGCCAGGCTGTGTCCAGCTTAATCTCCTAAGGAGGTATATTTCCTCTTACAGCTCACAATCTCCAAGAACAAGTAGCCTCTGAGACAGAAATTTGGCACTGGCTAATCAAAATTTCTCCAAGCCAGTATCTCTGGTGGCATCAGAGTAAGATGCATAACTGTGTTTTATTCCTTCCCTTTGAGAGAACAACTGAGCTAGAAACACTGAGTTCTTTGGAGTCAAACACACTTTGGGAAATTATTTAATCTTTCTGCATCTCCTTTTGCTCATCTTTAAAATGGAGGAAATCACCATTCTCCCATGATGATGCTGTGAGGTACCAGGCAGTAATGACTATAATATGTAACAGATGATAGATTTCATCAGTCTTGTTGCATTGATATCTATCAGAGGGGAGGTGGGGGGGAGGGGATTGGTGAAATAGGTGACAGGGACTAAGGAGTGTGCTTGTTGTGATGAGCACTGGGTGATGTATGGAACTGTTGAATCACTACATTGTACACCTAAAACAAAGATAACATTGCATGTTAACTGTACAGGAATTAAAATTTTAAAAATAAAAAAATAAAAAATAAACTGTAGGAGGCCACCATCCAATGGAAAGTGCTGAGAGGTGGTGTGATACACCTCAGAACTACACATTGTTCACTAGAGGTAAGACGACAACTTTGATTCTGCCAAGACTTGTTGACCAGGCCTGGACAGCACTTCCCTAAGGAGCTAACAAAGATTTCTGTATTTAGAATGATTTAAGAAACTTCACCATTAGAAATTAAGAGTAAGTAATTTGGGAAATTAAAATTAAGAGTCCAAAAAGAGTCTAAAATTAAGAAGTCCAAAAGTACTTCCAGTTACCATACTCTAAAGGAACAGTGTCTAGCCTAGGAATCAGGACCATGAGAACTTACAGCCACTTTTTTCTGGACGCTTACAGCTTCCTCTTGTTATCCCTTACCTTTCCTTTTAAGGGGGCTGGATGATTATCTTCAAAGTCAGCGGGGAGTCAGTTGGTCGAGAACACTGTATCTATCTTCTGGAGAAAAGAACAGCAGGCCAAAAGGTAGCTGGTGACTGCTTTTTCAAGTAGAGGAAACCAGCCTGCATCCCAGGGCCTGCACCAAGGAAGGGGGGAGAAAGGACATCTCAGGCCCATTGGGCCACAAGACTGTCTATCCCCTTTCAGGGCTTTCAAGACCATTGCTCCCCAATGGCAACATGCCCTTCCAAGCAATGTCTTCTCTTGCCCTCAATGGATGTGGTGAGACCAAACTATCTCAGGTCAATTTTAAGCTGTGCTGGATGAAGAATGGACATTCCTTTCGCAAATGGACTGCTCCTCTCTGCCCGTGGATCCTTCACCCCCATGCCCTGCAGAGAGCAGTCAACATTGTAAGAGATCACACTCTAATGAATGCAATGATTCCAAACTGAAGAGTTCAGGGAAAGTCATGGTTGGAAGATGTGTTGTTCTACATTTATGCTATAAATTTGAGAATGAAAAATTTAAAGCTACAAGAAAATAATCGTTTGCATTTCCCCACATACTCTGAGTAAGACTTGCATTTGTGGTCATCAAGGAAACATGGTACAGTTTCAGTACAGTTTGAGAGGCATTGGAATCCAGTATTCAACCATGGCAAGGTGGATGATGCCATCTCATGAGTAATGATATAACCAGCACTAAAATAAGTGGTATTAAGCTACCTCAGCAGCAAGAAGATGTACACTGTTTCAATGCAAAAAGTTCTGAAGAGCCATGTCATTGTAATAACAGTATTGCTACTGCTTTATTGCATGGGAGATAAGAAATCAGCCAGGAGCAATGCAATTAACAATAAAGAACATGAAGAGATGCCCGGACCCATGCACCGACTGGACAATACACACATACGTAAGTCCCTCTTCTACACCCATTACATAAATCTTCATCGACAAATCACTTTACTTCACAGAGGCCCATGGATTTTGTAACACATTTTTAATCGAATTGCATAAGTAGACGGAGTCCCACAAAAACGTATTTGCCCAAGTCTCTACACACCCTCGAGAAAGCCAGAAACCCTGTCTCTTGACATCAATTCTCCCCTCTACCATAGAAGTAAAATTTTAGCTGAACACATGATCACAAAAAGATCATATTTTCCAGCCTCCTTCGTTATAAACTATGGCTCTTTGACACTTCTGGGTTATGCCTCTGAAAAAGAAACGTGCAGGTCCTTCTTTAACCCTCTCCCTGCCCCCTGCTGGTTGGGATATGATGAGGAGGGAAGCATTCCTACAACCAGAAATGGAATCCTGGGGTTAGGATGGTGGAGTCACACTACCAGCCCTGGTTATTCCATCTCTACATGGTCCTGCAAGACAGAAATAAGATCGTGGTTTATTTAAGCCCCTGTATTTTGAGGTCTCCTTGAGATACCAATCTCCTTAGGGGGAGCCAGGGCATGGAGCTTGTGGGAGAATAAATCTAGGATTCAGTTTTACACTGCAGCTTGAAATTCCTATGAAATATCAAAACAGTGATATCACATAAACAGTTGTAATCACAGTCTGAAGCTTACAAGAGAGATCTATGTTAAAAACATAAATTCAAGCCTTGGCAGCATATAGATTTTAAGAAACCACCAGACCGGGAAACAAACTGAGGGTTTTAGGAGGGAGGGGGGCGGGGGGATGAGTGTGCCTGATGATGGGTATTAAGGAGGGCACGGATTGCAGGATGCACTGGGTGTTATACGCAAACAATGAATCATGGAACACTCCATCAAAAACTAATGATGTACTGTATGGTGACTAATATAACATAATAAAAAAATACATAAAAATAAATAAGTAAAGATACAAAACATTTCCATCACCCTGAAAGGTTTCCCTGTGCTCTTTTGCAGTCCATCCCTCCCTCTGCCCCTGGCCTTGGGCAATGCTGATTGGCTTTTTTTCTAATTTAAATTCAATTAATTAACATATAATGTATTATTTGTTTCAGGGGTATAGGTCTGTGATTCATCAGTATTATAGAGTACCCAGTGCTCCTAACAACACATACCCTCCCCAATGTCTTTCACCCAGTTACCCCACCTCCCCACCTCCCACCCCTCCAGCAACCCTCAGTGTGTTTCCTAAGATTAAGAGTCTCTTATGAAACTCAGGTTTCATCTTTTTCCTTTTTTCCTCTCTTCCCCTATGATGCTGATTTGCTTTTTGTCACTATAGATGAGCTTGCATTTTCTAGAATTATAAATAAATGGAGTCATCTAATACATATGCTTTATGTCAGTCTTCTTTCACTTAGCATAATGCATTTGAGATTCATCCAAGGTTGTATGTAGCAATTTCTCATTCTTTTTTTGTTGCTGAGTAGTATTCCATTGTATAGATAACACATTTTGTTTATCCATTTACCCATTGATGGACTTTTGGGTTGTTTCCAGTTTGGGGTTACTGTGAATGAAGCTGCTATGAACATATATGTACAAGTCTTTAGGCGGACTAGTGTCTTCCATATAGATGGATTTTTTTATCTTTAGAATCTTTTGAACCAACCATCTCAAGAATTTGAGAAAATAAGAGAGCCCAGGACAAAATTCTGAGTTATTCCATGTAGAGTCTGGACAGAAGAGCCAGAAGCCCACAAGACAGAGGTGATAAGAAAGGAGAAAGAAGTAGAAGAAAACCAGTTCGATGTGGTTTTGTTGAAGCCAAGAGAAAAGGTATTTCAAAATGGCAGTAATTGACAGTTCTGACAAACACTGCTGTGAAGTGGGATGGGATGTGCTCTAAAAAGTTTCAATTAAATTTGACAACATGAAAGTGTTTGACAATCTTTGTGAGATGAATTTTGGTGAGGAGGTAAAGGTGAAAACCAAATTGGAACTGGACGAAGAGCAAATAAATGAGGAAATGAAGTAATTATGTATGTACAAGTCTTAGAATCTTAAGAATTAAAGAGGCAATTGATGAGAAGATGAAGCTAAGGGAGAACTCTTTTCAGTAGGGGATACAAAAGCCCATTTGAGGGGGTCCTGGGTGGGTCAGTCAGTTGAGTGTCTGACTCTTGATTTCGGTTCAGGTCATGATCTTGGGGGGTGGGACTGAGCCTCATATTGGGCTCCACACTGGGCAAGGAGTCTGCTTGGGATTCTGTCTCTCCCTCTGCCTCTCCCCCATGTGCTTGTTCTTTCTCTCTCTCTCTCTCTCTCTCTCTCAGAAGAAGAAGAAGAAGAAGAAGAAGAAGAAGAAGAATGTTTGAATAATGATGGAAAAGATTCCCTTTGGGAATGGACACAGGGAAGGTGAATGCATGATTGGGTTCGTTCAATATAGGAGTTTTATTATGGAATGAATTGGGCAAGGCGACCAAGGGTATTTGCAAGAAAGAGGTTGAAATGGCCAAGCAATTTAAGCCAATTGGGAAGAAAGTAAAGAGAGGAGAAGATGGAGAGGTTGGCGGACTAGAAATCTTAGTGAAGTTCTGCTGTCGTGGAGGCAGGAAGGAGAGGAAGTAGGGGTTTAAGAGTAGCATGTTGGAATAAGTGACTTCAAAGCAGTGCCATCTCTGGCAATGACAAGTCTAGAGCCTGACCAGAGAAGTGGGTGACTACATCAGAGTGGAAGAGAAAGTCATTATTGATGTGGAGGTCAAGGAACTGAGAGACAGGTGGTTCGCTGTGCAGGTTGTCCACATAGGCAATGGATTTGGCAAAGGCAAAGGCAAGAGCTGGGCTACTTAGCAACCTCTTAGCAAGAGCTAAGAACACTGGTGCCAAACAGGCTGGTCTCTAGCATAAGGTCAGACTCCCTCATTGGAACAAACTGGGCTTGACGGTGGGGACAATTCTAGCCAGGCAGGGGTGGTGGGCCCGGGGCAGGGGGCGGGGAGCATAAACACATGAATACTGTCTGTAGGATGACTGGAGCAAGTTTGGGGCTTCCTTCTCAAATCCAAAAGATATGACCATCCTTGAGTGTCAGGGGGGAGGGCAAGAATCTGGGTTTTGTGGAAGCTCCTAATTAGTCAGGAAACCATTCTTGTGGCATTTATGTATTAACAAAAGAATACTAGAGAAAATCTATGTTTCTTCTATTTCCAGCAGAAGTTGTTCATGTAGCCAAAGTACCAGTCCTATGAGATACAGCCACCATTATTTTATATTTATTACTGTACTTAATCTTTTAAGAAAACAGGATTAGCTTTCAGATTAAACACCATGTAAATGTTGCACTGTACTCTTAATTAAAATGAATAAGCTAATTAAACCAGAAAAAAAGTTCAAATAAACCCTTGGGAGTATAGCATTAAAGAATATACCCTTTGTTAATGCTTTGTGATGTGAATAAAGATTATAGCACATTAGAGATAAATATTAGTTGCATTTTATTATATTTAAGGTCCCTGGATCATATATCATACTATTAATGGCTAGCTTATATTAATTATGTCTGCAGACCAAAGCAATATTTGACAATATGTGATATATAGTATATTATAACATGACTCAATTCTGAATAACATTGTTAGTATAGATTTCAACTTTCATTTTCAAGTTAGATTTCTGGGAATTCTTGCATTTAGTTAATGCCAGTAGAAATCAGCTGTTAAAGGAATACACAACAACAACTTTGTTAAAGTAAAGGCAGAAATGCATTCTTTTCATCCTGCTTGTTACACTAGGTTCCTAAGTACGTGTAAGGGTTCCACTGGAGCTATTACTACCAAGTAAGGGAACGTGCCTGGTAGCTCTCAATGAGTGTTCAGTCCACAGCTCATTGCCACTGAAGTCAGGCCATGGTCTGCTGTGTAAATGGGCACTGTGGGGCTCTTTAATGCCCAGATTATGGGTACAATAGGCCATTGCTGCTCTTCTCTGCATAAACACATTCTTGGGGGAATTTAAATATGTATACTATTGCTCAAACTCAGTATAATTTCTGAAATTGTTATCAGTTGAGTCACATTTAATGAGGACTTTCTCAATATGCAGATGAGTGATTTCTCCACTAAGTAAGGGATATTACAGTCCGTCGAGACTAACCATCTAAACCCATTTCACAGTTTGTCCTTAATGTGGATTAAGGCCCTTAGTATCTCCTCACTTAGTGTGGATTCTTGACAATTCCTGCAACAGTCTCCTTGAATTCAATTTATTCTGAGATCATAGATGAAAAGATAGATGGAGATATATATATTTTTTTAAGATTTTATCCATTTACTAGATGGATAGATAGATAACTGATGATAGATGGATAGATAATGGATAGACAGAGACAGACAGATGAGACAGAGAGAGAAATAGACAGCTAGACAGATTGGGGTAGAAGTGGCCATGGATAACAACTACTACCTGGTCATCTCAGAGTCCTCTTCTCTCTACAGAACCATTCATTATCTGCAGACAGTGGATAGTGTCCTGCTGAGTCCTCCTCCAAGGAGCCGGCTCCGTGAATAAGACAGAAACCACACATGAGGAACTGGTGGGGTGGCTATCCAAATGCCTCCTGGTCACCCCCCAGGAGCTTCACCACTGTCCACCTTTACAATAGCCACTCTTCAGATGAGTGTCCCAATAGTCCATGCACAAGAGTATTCATCCCAACCTGTATCTCATTCACAGTTGAACACACTTTCAATCTATTTACCTAATACCCATGTCATTTCAATCTTACAGATACGTAAGAGAGAAACGTTTGAAATACCCTTCTCCACTCACACGCAACAATTTTTCCGAACTGCCATACAACCTGAACTGTGCTCTGCGTCCCACAAATCACTGAAAAAGTTGTAGGCTTTCCTTGGCCCCACCAAAAACAGAGCTGAGCTAAGTTGGTTTTTGCTGCTTGCAGATTTGACTACATATTATTTTTATTGGTAGCATTATTATATTGCCGTTTTATAACCTCTTCTTTCAGAGGAGTAAAAAGAATTTCATCCTCCCCCTTCAGGATCACTTTTCATTTTCCAGGGAATGGAAGAGAAATAGAAGATAAGGGGAAGAAAAAAACAGCGACAATAAAAAGAAACAAAAAGGAAAATGGAGAGGACATAATATTTGGAACAAGTCCTTCTACCGAGCATCAGTGGATTCTCACACCACAAGAAATGCATTTAAATCCAATTCTTATTTAGGTAGTAATACATAATTATTTACCCTAATTTAGTTCTTCTTTTCAAAGCAGTTTTAAATTATAACTATCTATGTGTTATAATATAATAACATTTATAGTATAACAGTTTTATATTATATAAATTATAATAGCTAACATGTATGTGTAACTTGTGCAAGGAGTTGCTCTAAGAGTTTCACGTGTGATCAATCTTCATAACAACCCTATGGGGTAGATATCATTTTATAATCTTTATATTATAGACGAGGACACAGAGTAACTTCCCCTTGGTCATGTGCCACTAAGAGACAGTGGAGCTGGGATGTCTCTTTCCTGATCACTGTAGCCCAAGCTAGACAGGAGTATCCCTCCTCCTTCTGGGGAGGCTCGGAGGTCAGGTGATGAGCCCAAGGCTGCAAAGAATAGCAGATCTGGGAATAGAAGAACCACTATTGGGACTGGGTCTCTTCACACAAAATGTGGTGATTTTACTCCAAGATAATGCAGCATCGGGGTGCCTGGGTGGATCAGTCCTTAAGCGTCTGCCTTCGGCTCAGGTCGTGATCCCAGGTTCCTGGGATTGAGCCCCACATCGGGCTCCCTGCTCCTCGGAAAACCTGTTCTCCCTCTCCCACTCCCCCTGCTTGTGTTTCCTTCTCTCGCTCTCTTTGTCAAATAAATCAACAAAATCTTTTAAAAAAAGAGAGAGAGAGAGAGAGAGAGAGCAGCATCTTAACACAGAATATACTTTGATGTGCTCTCGGTTAATCCTTTAGACACATGTAGGGCCCATATCAATGGTGAGGACCCAGAACAGCAGCACGGGGCCAGGCACGTGGAAGAAACAGAACTCTCAGGTTCCCAGAATGTCCTCTTTACCATCATCTTGTTTTACAGAACAGCAGCTAGAAATGGCTTCTCTTTCTCTGGGGTGACTGAGGCGTTGAGAAAGACCAGCAAGGAACCTCGGGGCACCAGCCCCATGGGAACAGCCATGACAGAACCTCCCCATCGTCACTCCAGCTGGGCCAGAGAAGGCTGAATCTAGAGAGAACGGGGGACGGTGCAGCCGGGGGCCAGGAGGCTGATGAGACTATTGAGTAAATAATCTTCACCACCCCAGCCTAGACCCCAGCCTGGACCACTGGCCTTCCCCGAGAAATCCCTGTTCTTGAGAAAGTCAGGCCAAACTGGTGTCGAGAAGGACTGAAGCTCCAATGAGCTATGAGACCACAAACAAGTCACTTCATCTGAAGTCCAGAAACATCATTAGTAAAAATAAAATTACATAAAATAAATATAAAAGCATGTTGCCTAATAAATTCATCTGACCATTTCTCATGATCTTAAATTTGTGATTCTAAAAATGATACCCTGAATTACAAGTGGAAAAACTGAGCTAAAGGCTAAAAGATTTACTTAGGGCTACACAAAATCCCAGGACCAAATATGCGACATTTCCAGACATTTCCTAGACACAACCATTAAAGTTTGTATTAATTAGCTACTTGTTACTTAACAGACCTTATTCTAAAAAGGAATTTGCATAATGAAATTTGTTCCAAGTTAGCTATAATTGCTTTTCTAACAAATGTTGTGCACTGAAATACTATACTGTCCTGGATTTTTTTGACCATGCTAATGGTTCTGTAGGTAAGGTTAATGACATAATTAGTATTATATCGTAAATCTAGCCTGCATAAAGATTGTTTCCTTTCACTGTCCTAATTCCAAAACAATTAATATCCTAATCTTCTTATAAAGTAGCTCAAATTTGGAATGATTGGAACTAATGCAGTAATTGCAATCAATGTAAGTATTGGGATGCCATAATAATAAAATATTTTAAAGGTGCCAGTAATTATTCAAAATTCTGAATCATATTTATTCTCATCCTCTCTCTGCCTCTATCTCTGTCTGTCTAACTCTTAGAGATAGAGACAGAGAGAGGATGAGAACAAATGTGTCAGGGTTTTCATAAAGAGAGTAGTTTTATAGTATGAGACATTTACAAAATCCATGCTGATTTCTGAGTCAGCCATTTTTGTTTCAGCCAGAAATGTGTTCAATATCCTACATTTGGTCACTTTGGATTGCCTACCATTAGTAGACTGACTTTATATGGTTCCTTTATTGCTGGGTATTTCGTAAAGAAAGAAAGTTTTATCTATATTAAGAAGGGAAGGGAAGGGAATTAATTCCATAGATTAAAAATTCTGCATCTATGGCACACAAAGCTTTTCATAAATAAGACTTCTCAATCTGAAAGATAACTATATATTTTTTCCTGATATTTTATTATGTAGATGCACCTTATAGGAGTTTAAAGAAGAGAAAAGAATAGTTTGCTGAAATGACAGCAAAATGAAATGAACATTTGTTGGCATATATATATGCAGTTGATTTCTATTCAGCTATTCTGAAATGAAAGTCTAGAACCCTCTTTACACAAAATGATAATCCAACAATAAGCCACTATTAGCGATGATACTCACACCTCATATTCTTATTCATTACCCTCAGTATTCCATGAAGCTCAGAGATTTGATCATACCTGTGCTCCACGCTAGGGGTCAATGCAATATGGTCCCCCAAACCTGGCATGATGCCTGTTTTTGCAAATAAAGTTTTATTGGAACACAGTCATGTCTATTCAATTTCATATTCCCTATGGCTGTTTTCATGCTTCAGTGGTAGAACTGATTAGTTGTAACATTGATAATGTAACCCACAAAATTGAATATTTACTACCTGGTCCTTTCCAGAAAAAAATATGCTGACCCCTTCTCTACACAACAAATATTTTCAATGTTTTTTCTGCCAATAACATTCAAGTAATAAATAAGTGAAATGTGTTTTGTTACTTCTGCTCTATTCTGCATCCATTCATTCAGCATCTACTGAGTGCCTACTCTGAGCCACACACAGTGACCTCTTTATATGAGAGCTCTAATGCACATGCACTAAAACTGAATGGGAGTTCTCTTAGCCATGATATTTAAAGAAGAAATGCTCTCATTTCAAAGTGAATTTTCAATGCTTTCTGGACATTAATATTTGATCATCTTTTGCCTGAATTTAAAATTTGGAACTAAGTAACTAGACGAAGATCATATTGCTTTTCTGGGTTTAATAGCACACGCCTCACAGAAGGGGGATATGCCTCTGTCTGGCCAGTGCACCCCAGCCTCCACGTACCTCTCTCCCACCCAACCTGAGAAAACTACCACTGAGCACAGGTTGCAAAGTACTGCTCTAGTCCATTCCTTTATGTCTATAAATCAAATACACTACAGAAAAATAGGGATCGATCCTTATTTTCAAAGGTCTTTAGAACCAAAAACTCCATAGTCTTCCAAAGTAGCTCATGTCAGTGTCCACCAATTTCTCCAATGAGAAAAGCTTCTCCCTTGTCTTTTTCCATTTAAACTCACCCACTTCCAGCTCTCTTCAGAGAGCTGGCAAGAACCTTTTCTATTCTCAACTCTGAATAACCTACGCGTCTGTGGTTAGCACATGTAAGGAAGTCAAATCTTTTGGTTTCTTTGAGCTAATAAAAGAAACACTTCCATAATGAGCAAACATGCAATGAGAACTCTTCTCATACTGAGGAATTCTGCTCATTCCCACATTAAAACTGTTCCACATTAAAAACCCTTGGAAAAGTGCATTGAATATAAAGTTGCAGTGGTCTAAAGAGAAGTTGTGCCATAAAGATGGGTGACAGTTTCCTGTTGCTCCCCTCTACTCCATTTGCCAGTTCCAAGGAAACACAAGTGCTCCATGAGACACAAGAAATCAAGGGAACAGAGAATGGCTCTTTGAAGCTGCTAGACTTCATTGAGCTACTGGGCCCAGGATGAATTCACAAACCCCAGCCACTAACTACTCAGCATGACGACGGGTGAAAGAAAGTAAATAGATCAATGTAAACTCATCATTGCTTCCTGGAAATAAACACAACTTCCGCATTGCTAGTCTTTATACATAAAACAGAGTCTGTTTTGTTATTTCACTTGCACTTAAATTTCAGCAACAAATAAGATGAGAGGCTCCAATGTGTCACCCACGTTTAAAGAGCCAACTTGCTAATTAGAGAAACAATAAGATAATTTATTATAATAGAGTTAGACCCAGATACTATTCTTTCTGCTACAGTCACCAAAGAACTAAATTGGGCTTAGCACTGGCCTAGACATTAAATGATTTTGAGTGAATGACCATGGCTCTTTACAACCCACCGGAATTATGGAAATGTTCTGAATTTGATCTGAAGTTCTTAGAAGATAGAATACTCTTAAAATAGCACAATTCAACAAAGTAAGCCCAGGAGCAACAGAATTGGAACCTACTCAGTAAATACTGCTGGGCTCTAAAAGAATGGTGCCAAGCCACTGAGCCTCCCAGAACCTTTTCTGCTCCAAATGGCAAACCCTTCTAAAGCTATACATCTACTTCAATCCATTCATCCAATCAGCAATAAAACTGCTTTGATGGGATTGATTTAATACCTAGGAGAGTCCTGAATTTGATAAATGCATGACAGCTGCTTATTTTGGCCTCTTTTGCAAAGCTGTAGCTAGCATTTTTTGGCCGCTTTTGCATAGCTGTAGCTAGCTCTAGATAGAAATTTTATTTATTCCCTTTGTTTCATTTATCAGAACATATTCAGGGAAACCATTACAGGGAGTAGAAAGGAAATGTCTCCTGGAGTCCTTTTAGCACAGAGGTTGGGTACTGAGCTGGAAATGGGTAGGAAGGCTCAGAGCATTGTCTCTTCATAGAATGATGAATTACATATAGAAGTCACCATCCAGGGCAACTGGGTGGCTCAGTGGGTTAAAGCCTCTGCCTTCTGCTCAGGTCATGATCTCAGGGTCCTGGGATCGAGGCCTGCATCAGGCTCCCAGCTCAGCAGGGAGCCTGCTTCCTCCTCTCTCTCTGCCTGCCTCTCTGCCTACTTGTGATCTCTCTCTCTCTCTCTGTCAAATAAATTAAAAATAAATAAATAAAATCTTAAAAAGAAGAAGTCACCATCCACAGACAGACCCTTCCTTGGTTCTCTTCAACTCCCTTCAAGTCAGGAGAGACCTCCTACCTTGTTTCTTCTCACTACCTTGCCTACCATTTTTGGATGACCTTCCCTGGCTATGAGAACATTTTTGAGTTTCCTCAAGATGCAGAGGCCTCTCAGCCACCCCTGGAGGATCGCTCTTCCCTAACTGCTTCCTTCAAGTTTCCTCCAATCACAAACATCCAGGTGGTTATTCTCCTTGTGTTTCTTTGTACCAAGTCCAGAACTATCGCTGGCTGGCTTTATATCATCAAAGAGGGATTAAAAGTATCCTTTAAATTAAGTGGCACAAAGGAAACACGAGCATTGCTGGATACACCCCACTCCAGGAAGGGAAGTGGGAGGTTCAGTGCTGACCACATATGCAGTGTGGTGAGCTAATGCTCCTTAGCGGAGAAGCTAAGAGTTGACACTGAATTGGCACTGAGACCTTTCCTTGACTAAGAGCACACGATCCCACTTGGATAAGGAGAAAATATATATTAATAGTGTACTCTAACAGACTGCTATATATACACATTTATACATTTATATTTATTATACATTTTTATTTGGTTCTACTTATTTTAGGAAAATACTTCAGAAACAAATGGGATTATACCACATAAAGGTGATGAGAAGCATGATACGTTTGTTCTCCCTGGCAAATGCTTCAGATCCTTGAGAAAGACAGTTTAACTCTTCAGCTCTGCCTCTTAAGTTTTCGTTTCAATCTCAAGGGTAGTTTCAGAGGTTGCTTTTCCCTCATGAGAGCTCTTACTCTGCCTGAGTTATTCAGTTGGAAGCCTCTGGAAGACAGCTCTCCGTCACAGCTCTGGCCAACACAGGGGAGGGGAGCTCATTCCATTGATGACACAGGCCCACTAAGACGAGGGAGGGCAGGGGCAGGAGAAACGACTGGAAGGAAGTAGACAGACTGGGAGCAAGACGAGGCTGGAAGGACCATGCGACGGGGGGAAGGACCTTTGGAAGGGGGCACCGAGGTGGGTATGAGAGGCCCGATTGGATCTGTGGGTCAGGGAGCCTCTAGGGAAGCAGAAGGCAATCAAATGTTAGGGACCCAAGGGCTGCCATAGCAGCTGTAGGAAATGTCTCTGTACAGTCCGGCACAAGTAGCCAGGACCCCTGCGGGGGTTGGGGGAGAGACAGGGCGACTGCACAGGGGTCAGGCAAGCCGATGTGGGTTTAGGGAAGAGCCACAAGATAGCCCAAGATGCTGGTCCCTGGACTGGCCAGGATGGCAGAGACAGATAACTCTGTGGCTAGGGGAGGGCCTGGGTGACCGATCAGCCATGGTTCTGGAAGGAAAGAGAGACACACAAGAAAGGGAAAGGGAAAATTTCATGAAGGGACTATATCAACAGAGGGGGCAGGAGTAAACAAAACAGACCAACAGGGCACCCACTGTGCTCCCAAGTGCTGGTGAGGGGAGGAGTTACCACCAGAGGCCTGCCTGCTGGGCTCAGGGAAAGGAGGCTGTTGGAACTCTTTCTCGGGGATTTTGACCTAGAGAGTTGTCGGGCGTGGCTGCAAGAGAGGCCCACCAAACAGAAGTTCCCCCCCCTTAAGGAGGAACACAGCCACTGCCAACACAGGCCAGGTAGGGAGGGAGCCCAGGCAAGGACACACACATTCTCTTGCCTTTTTTAAAGATTTTATTTATTTATTTGAGAGAGAGAGTGAGAGAGAGAGCATGAGAGAAGAGAAGGTCACAGGGAGAAACAGACTCCCCGTGGAGCTGGGAGCCCAATGTGGGACTCGATCCCGGGACTCCAGGACCATGACTCAAGCCCAAGGCAGTCGCTCAACCAACGGAGCCACCCAGGTGCCCTCTCTCGCCTTCTCTTCCCTGGTCAGTTGCAACAGAGGGGATGGGAGGAGGGCGACTGACGCAGGAGACACAAGACAGCCCCTCCGAGCCCAGGGCAGGAGGCACGAGCGAGCGTGGAGAGTGAATTTGCTGGGGCAAACTAAGAAAATACAGCACAGCGAGGACCCTGGGAAGGAGGGCTACACAAGCCCAGGAGTCACACTTCACAGCCCTCAATGTGAGTCTGCGGAGGTAAACCTGCTTCTAAACCCACAGAGCGATGAAGACATGGAAGGGAGTATCCTAGTGATTTAGTTTCTATTCTTTCTTTTCCTCTCAGTTTGACCCAGGTACAGGGCCCGGTCCGAACTCACGGCTGGGAGTCATCATTGCACATACAGTGCAGCACAGGAGATAGAGGCTGGGAAAGCAAGATGGGGCTGACCTGCCAAGACAGCTCTCTGTGCCCCACAAATCTCAAAAGCATGTCCGCTCTGCTACTTGTACTTGATTCTCAGGGCTCCTTGTTTAGTGGGTCAGGTCAGCATTCATGTTCTAAGCCCCATTCAGAAACCTGAGGAAATTTAGTCCCATAAACTGCACCCCCCAACTATCCCACCTACAAGTATATTGGCCACATAAATCACAAAGACGTTTGATTAGAAGAAAACTCACTACTATTAGAAGAAATTTCTGTTCAAAGGAGCCCAGGAAAGGCTCCCTCATCAGCACAGACCACACCTCCACACCTCCCTCCCTCTGGACTGAGCTGCTGGAAGGGATGTGGGGCGGGGGCAAGGCATGGTGCCACTGACGAGACCGTGTTCCCTCCTGCTGCCCTACCCCAGTCACTGCTGATGTTGGAGAAGAGAGCATGATGTAAACAGGGTGTGCAGGGCCAAGACCACTGCTACTTCCCTGGTTCCTCTCTCTCTCTTTTTAATTTTTTAATTCATTTATTTGACAGAGAGTGAAAGAACACAAGCAGGTGGAGTAGCAGGGAGAGGGAGAAGCAGGCTCCCCACTGAGCAAGGAACCTGATGTGGGGCTCGATCCCAGGACCCTGGGAATCATGAACTGAGCCAAAGGCAGTGGCTTAACCAACTGAGCCACCCAGCTGCCCCGGTCTCTTTCTTTTAAAGCTCTACACCCAGCTGGTTCCCTTACAGCTCCCCCAGTCACAGTGGTCATTTGCTTGCTTGTTTAATGAGGCTCATTAGCTTCTAGGCTGCGGCAGGTCAGACCACAACAAAGCGTTCAAGCCAGCCGCTCCCCTAGCACAACCAGCAGGGTCCCAGCAGGAGCCCCAGCACCCCAGCTCTCCCCTGCTTTCCTTCTCCGCCAGGCACACTCTGAGAGCTGCAAAGAGCCTCTCTCTTCTCTCCTGTTTGATATCGCAGACCTGGTGTTAACTATCCATTTCAGCCTTTCCCCCCCCCTACTCTTACCTGCTAGGGTTCTTCAGAAAACATAAGTTTTACGACGAATGCTTTGCAAAGGTGAGATGATGTTGAAAGAGAATGAAATGGTGAAAGCAATCTCGTCTGTGTGTATGTCGCCCATAGTCTCATTCCAATGATGCTACACAGTTTGCAAGGCTCATCATTAGTTTGACCCAGAGAATCTGGGACCTTCCAGAAGCCGTTTCTAGAATAGCAGCACACATTGTCACCATTATAATGAAAGTCACCATTTACTGAGACTAAATATGTCCCATACATTAACCTGTGTGGTTTATATATTTATCTATGGTCTCTGCAGCAGTCCAATGGATGATGGATTATTATCTTCATTTCAGAAATTAGCTTAGAGTGTTTAGATAATATCCCCCAAGGTGAACAGCTAGTAAATTGCAAAGATGGAATTTGAATTTCGGAGGTCCTGGACAAGCTAATCTTAGCACCTACAAGGCTTCCGGACCCATTCTGAGCCTCTGCAGTAAGGGACCGCCAGGCAGCGGAATGGGAATATGTTCATTTAAAACAATAACGATGTCCTGGAACTAATGTAACATTTGTGTCAACTATACCTCAATAAACAGATAACAATTCCAAAGCATGGAATCCATAGCATCACGAATGTGAGAAGAAAATGTCTCAGTAAACACTGCATGTGGGTCTGAGCTGCATGTGGGCCTCACTCACATCTGAGCGCTCTTAGACCCAGTTTTTAGACACATGTCCTTAGAATACTACGTAATTTACATATTTGCTTTTCGGAGCACTTCTGGAAGTATTTAAAAGTTCAGAAAAATTGGCCGCGCCTGGGTGGCTCAGTCGTTAAGTGTCTGCCCTAAGCTCAGGTCATGATTCCAGGGTCCTGGGATCGAGCCCCGCATCAGGCTCCCTGTGTGGTGGGAAGCCTGCTTCTCCCTCTCTCACTCCCCCTGCTAGTGCTCCCTCTCTTGCTTTCTCTCTCTCTGTGTCAAATAAGTAAATAAAATCTTTTTAAAAAAATAAAAGTTCAGAAAAATTATTCTTCTCACAGCTTCCTTAATACATTAATTATAAAAATTACTTGAAATTCAGTATCCATGTTTAAGCTGGCAAACTCCTTTCCCTAAAGCGCCATTTCCGTTGCTGATCTTAAGCGGGGCCAACAGAGCTCATGACTACAGTCCATATGGGCCCTCCCTGATGTCATGACACGTTTTCCTCGCTTCCCAACTCCCCACTGTGATGCATCCTCTTCTCCCTCTAAGATCCGCAGACTCAGCAGCAGTCCTTGACCAACTCAATTCTGAAGGACCTCTCTTCTGAAGACTTTTCCTAAATGTCTACAACTCTCTCTCTTTAATGCTCACTAGAACACCTTTCCTACCTTTCCTCTCCAACCCATCCAGAGAGCACCCCTGACATTATATTCCATTACTGTTCACTGTTTACTCCGATGTTACATACCGTTTGCTTATTTCTTTGTACCCATTAGCATTTTATTAGCTTTGCCCTAATAGTGATCATTGAATTGGCTAAACCTGGAAAGGAAATCAACACTATAGGAGTATCTAGAAGTTGTAAAGAAGGTGGCAAAGTGTGTCGAGCAGAGGAAGGTACATGGAGAGTTAAAATAAGAGCTGTCGACGCAGGCAGCCCAGTGCCCTAGAGGCTGACTCCAAAGTTGGCTTCTATACTGTCCGGCCACACAACCCATGCCTGTGCCCCACCTCATTTAAGGCTCAGCCTTCCAGAGACTCCAGCCCCAGGTTCTATATTATAGAGCTGTGCTCGGGAAAGATAGCCTGGCCATCTTTTTGATGAGAGCAAAGGGGAACAGCCAGGGCCAATGTGCTCTACACTGATGACCTTGACCAGGGGAGTCAACAGAAGTATCAGCAGAGACCTGCAATCCCCTCGGGAAGCCAGGCAATGGGTGGTCTCCCTTCACCAGGCCAAGACAAGCTGAGTGCAGAGCTTACAAACTGAGTACCACCCAGGCAGTGCAGGGGATGTAAATGAGCGAGGGGACCAGAGTGCAACGATCGGGAGCACACAGGCAGACCGTAGAGCTCCTGCCCGAACAGAAGGAGCCAGCTGCTTCTCACTTTACCCCATTATTACCACGTAGGACTGTGGTCAGTAGTGCCAGCTCCTCTGATTTTCCCAGAGGACTCAGGAACCCAGATTTTTATGTGAAGTTTCCCAGTTTTTAAACATTATTGGCCGGAATGTCTGGGGGGATTCAGTTGGTTAAGCATCCGACTCTTGATTTCAGCTCAGGTCATGATCCCAGGGTTGTGGGATCAAGCCCTGAGTCAGGCTCCGTGCTCAGCGGGAGTCTGCATGGGATTCTCTCTCTTCCTCTCCCTCTGCCCGTCCAACACCGCCCCCCCCAAGTAAATAAATACATATTTTTTAAAAAAGCATTCCTGGCAATTTAAACATATTTTTAAACTACCTGTGCCCTTGACAATGGACATGCAGGTGTGACCTAAAGATAGCCAATTTGTAACCCCTGCCTGACACCCAAGAGTTCAGATCAGCTTCTTTCTTTCTTTCTTTCTTTTCATTAGATGGTTTCTTTAAATTGTGCTCTCACTGCAGTATCCGCCTCTTCCCTTTGGCTTTTCCTCTGCCTTCTCCTCCTCTGCGTTGGCTCACATCATCTAAATTCTTCAGTCCAAACACTTGCTCCCTTCACGCATGCTGTCCTCTTATCAAAATTCCATTTCACAATTATATAACAAGACCCAACTCCCCCAAATCATAGATAGCAATTTATGAAAAGTCAAAATGAATAAAACTTCTAAACCTGGCATTAAAACCACCTAGTAGACTCCTCCATCTCCTGAGGGCACTTTAGATGTATTAATATTTCAAATGCTCATACTTGAATTGAATTTGTTATTCCTATTTGATATTGCTTCATACATACCCTGTCTTTTCTCTTCAAATTCTTGAAGACCCGCATCAGCTTCTCCTGTTGAACCGCTTCCTGAAGGCCTTCAGCTCCTCTCCACAAACGTAAACATACTAATATTCCAGACCTCCGTCTTTGGTGGTACAGGAAGCCCCCTCAGGCCCCCGGGGGGTTCTGCCCTACTTGAGGACCCGTGGCCACGACTGGGAGCTCTTGGAGGGAATTCCAGATATTCATCCAGCACCTCAGCAACCAGACCCTCTGCCAACATGGAGTCATGTTCATTCCACCTTTCCTGGATTCCTCCCAATTTCTGGTCATTTCCCAGATCTAAGATATCAAAATCAGGACCCATCTTGCCTCTAGAGAAAGTAGGCAATTACCTATATACCGAGATTTAGTCGAAAATACAATGAAAACTAAAAACTTCCCCATCTGTTCACAATGGCTGAAACCTCAGGCCAAGTTTTTCAGGCCGCCACAGAAGTGTGGGAGACTGCGCCCCGGAAAAAAAGCTTCAGCAAATTTCTGTCCGCCCAAAGGGAGAGATACCAGGTGTCAGGCATTTTCCTGGAAAAGCAAAAGGGGGAGCTAGGGAAGATGTGGGGCCATGAAGTCCAAGGGAGGGCCCTCCAGGAGAAGGTGAGCAACCTGAGATGAGAGGCCCGATAGTCCCTGCACTATTTCGTCTGATCTCTTCCCTACCTCGCTCCCACTTTACTCCTCAGCCAACCCTGGAACACAGTGAGGACCTTTGCCCACCCGCCCATCCGTAGGGGAGAATTTGGGGAAAGACTCGGATTCTTCCTCTAGTCATTAAGGCAAGATGATAGCCCTCACTCCGCTTCCACCCCCGGAACTCTCACACCACCCCAGCGTTGGGGCCCTTGACACAGACAACGCAGGAGACAGATGAAATCTGCTGGGGTGTGAGGCTGCTGATTCCTGCTGCTGAAGACTGAGGCAAGCCCTCTCTCATGGAGGAATTTCACTTTTCCTGGTCCAACAGAGATACAGCCCAGAGGGCAAACTCCCATGTTGGGCATAATTCTTCGGGTGAAATGTTTAGAAGAGTCCTGCCAACACAAAGCAGCAATTTCCATGCAAATTCGTGCCTGTGGGGGAAAATGCAATTGGCCCAACAATGGTACTGATGGGACACCCCCTTCCCTCTCCAGTGGGGTGTGGAGACGCGGCTTGAAGGAAGAGATCTATCTGTTCAGCTTTTCTCCCTCTGAGCGTGCCAAACATAAATGACTCCTGTGTTCCAAAAGGGGTGTTTGCTCCACACTGCTGCTCAATGACAGGGACTGCATGGAAATGAGAAGTCATGTTCGCCTCCTTCTCAGGGGGCCTGCGAGAACAAAGGCAGTGTTTTTTCAGAAAGAAAGAAAGTCAGGACGTTCGCGCTTTGTGAAACCCAAAAGGCTGGTTAACCATGTGGAGTTTACAAAGAAAAAAAATAGTAACAATCCCCTAAGCTCGGTTAATGCCAGGGGTGATGCCACTGCAAGCCCCAACAGCAATTCTGAGAGAGCCACGCTGGGGCAGCAGCGGGCGTAGTGGTGGAATGAGTTCAGGAGCCATAGATTGTTCTGGTCTCTACCAGTAGTATCAAAATGAACAGGGCAATTTGCGACCAATGTGATACTGCCGAACTATTTTGGGGGTCTTTAAGTTGGGGTACAGTTACACATGCCCTGGTGCCTGAAGACTTCCCAAGGGCTTTCCAAGGGAATGGATAGCTTTGCGAAATCAACTGCTATATCTTCAGCTTCTGCATGCCTCTTTCCTGAAATGAATTTGCCTAAGACCATGCCACAGGACTCTTTCTATCTCTAGCAGTGCTTTTCTGACTTTGCAAGAAAAGCATATCCTTCACCCACCGAGGTGCCACTCGGGTACATTATCCTGGGGTGTCAAATCTTTCATGGCTTCCTCCTGAAGGACAGTCCTTTGAGAGACGAGTCAGCGAGCTTCAGAAATGAATAAGGAAGGCAGGTGAAAAATTCATGGTGAATTTTTCAAACAAGGTGGGCCTCTTTTGTTCCTTCTTCCTTCCCCTCACTTCCTTCTTTTCTTCCTTCCCTTTTTTTTTTAACTTCATATGCTGTCTAGTTTATTTAGGATATAATGAATGTGAGATCCTCTTCCTTCACTTCTTAAGAGTCAGAAGTCAGGAACAAGAAGATTTCAAAGGATTGCATGCTAACACGCTTCTTTGAATTAAAAAATGAAGTGAGTTTTTTTTTTTTTTCTGACATGAAGCAAGTCCAATTTGGCAGAACGGTTTGACGATAAGGACTAGCTTTGCCAATTAATTTATAGGATGGACACTCTCCATAAATTTAATGAGCTAAATCAGCAGCTCCAAAGTTTTGATGAAAATGTTTTAATCATGGATGTGATATTCAGTACCTCATCTAATACATACTTTGCAACTACTTAAATTTATGATAAAAAATTTTAGATGTCAACTCAAAGAGCATCTTTCAGAATTCTTTCATGGAGTACATGAGCAACAACGACAACAACAACAAACTGAAGCCACTAGTTGAGCTGATTCTTTCCAGGTCAGAGTGCTCATAAAATTTCTAGGTATCGTCTCTTTCCCTCTCTCTGCACCCAGCTCTATAGCGCACTCTCCTGACCTTGCCCCACTGCCTTCTCAGTCATGGCATTTGAGAGGCCTTGGTTGCCGGTGTTCAGCAACCCCTTCAGCTCCCACAAATTAAAACACAACTGAAAAACCCAGAAAAGTAGGGGGAGAAGCTGTGGGAGCCAGGCATAAAGTCCCTAAAACACTTCCCAAGTACTTTGACCATCTTACAGATGAGGATCCAGGATGAACAACCTGAATACCTCAACTGTTTCAGAAAAAATAATAAATTCATTCTGCTCCCAGTTCCCCCACTGGGCTAATTATGTCCTTCCCACTCGTGAGAAATAGATACGATACTCAAGGCCAAACAAAGTAGCAACTTTTCCTTTTAGTCTTCTTTTTTTACATTAGTTTAGATGACATTCAATGTTGGTTTTAGGTGTAAAACACAGTGGTTCAACATTTATATACATTTCAAAATGATCACCATAAGTCTAGCCACTATTTGTGACCGTGCAAAGTTCTTATTGACAATATTATTGACAATATCCCCTATGCTGTACTTGTCACCCTCATGACTTATTTACTTTATAACTGGAAGTTTGTACCTCTTAATCCTCTTCACCTATTTTGTCCATCCCCCCACCCCTTTTCACTCTGACAACCACCAGTTTGTCCTCTGTATTTATAAGTCTGTTTTTGTTTATTTGTTTACCCATTTGTTTTGTTTTTTAGAGTCCACATATAAGTGAGATGATGCAGTATTTATCTTTGGCTTATTTCACTTAGCATAGTACCTTCTTTTTTTTTTTAAGATTTTATTATTTATTTGACACAGAGAGAGAGAGATCACAAGTAGGCAGAGAGGCAGGCAGAGAGATAGGAGGAAGCAGGCTCCCCACTGAGCAGGGCACCCGATGCGGGCCTTGATCCCAGGACCCTGAGATCATGACCTGAGCTGAAGGCAGAGGCTTTAAGCCACTGAGCCACCCAGGCACCCTGCATAGTACCTTCTGGGTGCATCCATGTTATCCTAAATGGCAAGATTTCATTCATTTTTATGGATGAGTAATATTTCATCAGGGAAATACACCCCATCTTCTTTGCCCATTTATCTATTAGTGGACACTAGTTGCTTTCCTATCTTGTGTATTGTGAATAACGCTGCAATAAACACAGGGGTGAATGTATCTTTTCAAATTGGTGTTTTCAGTTTCTTTGAGGAAATACCCAGAAGTGGAATTACTGGACTGTATGGTGCTACTATTTAGTCTTTTGAGAAAGCTCCTCACTGTTTTCCCAAGTGCAAACTTTCCTTTTAACTCTCTCTTTGCAATGTCTCCCATTGACACAATTCCCTTCTTGTGTCCACAATGACCGCTCCTGGATGTGAAAATAAGGAGAAAAAAATAGTTAGATGTAGAGATACAGATAGAGATAGATGCAGAGGTAAAAGTAGAGATATCCCCATTCCCTTTGCTTGGCTGAGAGAAGGCCAGAGTGGTGAGAACCTCTGTCATTACCAACAAACCTCAGAAAAGGAGATAAACTCGATGACTGCCATTAGCCAGCTAGTCAGCTGGTTGTTGCTCTAGACAAAATTCATAAAATTTTTCATGCTATGGCCCCCATTCGTCATCTTGTAAAACCTAGAAAATCCTTTTTTTTCCCCAGAGAGGCTGTACACTTTTTTGTTTATTATGGTAACCCTTAACATGAGATATACCCTTTAGACAAATTTTTAAGTGTACAACACACTTAAAAAGAACATGTAACGTAAGGTCTACCCTCTTGGTGAACTCTGACATATGCTACGACAATGCTGCGCTGTACCATACATCTCAAGGACTTTTTCACCTTGCATAACCAAAACTTGGTGCCCTGTGACCACCACCTCCCCATTGCCATCTCCTCCACCGCCAACCCCTGTTAACCAACATTCTGCCCTCTGTTTCTGAGAGCCTATTTCAGATTCCTCAGGTAAGTGAGATCATAGAGTGCCCACCCAGGCACCCCAAAGACAGTTTATAAGAAGGATCTTTTTCACCTGGCCGCCATTGTAGGCAGTGTTCTAGCTGCATTCTGGGTGTTTCGGGTTTGTTGGTTTGGCTTTTTTAATTACTCCAAACACGTAAAGAACCATTATAGAGGAAGAACTGAGTGCCAAAAATGATGAAGAAAATGACCTGGAGATCTCTCCTCATCTGTGCAACTTGACAATGGCTTTCTGTTGTTACAAGTTGATTTCCCATATCCTTTTTTTTTTTTTTAAGATTTTATTTATTTGACAGAGAGAGTGAGAGAGCACAAGCAGGGGGAACAGCAGAGGGAGAGGGAGAAGCAGGCTCCCCGTTGAGCAGCTCAATGCTGGGCTCCATAAGGGGCTCAATCCCAGGATCCCGGGATCACGACCTGGGCTCATGACCTGAGCTGAAGGCATATGCTTAACCATCTGAGCCACCCAGGCACCCCTATTTCCGACATCCTAAAAGGAAGAAAGTGTTGGGCAGAGGAAGGAGAGGATCTGAACCACTGTTTCACAGACTACTTTTGCAAACAACTTGAAGGCAGTGAACTCTCATCAGACTGTCAACCCTCCAAGGGAAGGGATCGTGTCTTTGGCATCTCTGTGCTCCAGAGCAAGGTCTGATGATTTAACTGAATTAAGGCAGCTCGGGCCTGGGAACTCCCTCTGTACCTCTTTCAGGCCTCCAGACATTTCTCCATCATTTGAGGACACTCAGTGTTTCTAGCAGGTTGGTTTCCGGGCCATAAACATCTGGAAAATGCTGTCTTTACTCATCACTGAAATTATGGATACCTCTCTGTCTTCCCTTTCTCCTTCTCTCCTACCAAGCTTATTTCTACTTTAAGGCAGAACTTATTATACCTACTTCAACCTCTGGATAACAGATCTCATCTGGCTTTTTACTAATACTTGCCACACTCAAATATATGGTGTTCTATTGAGTACATTAGAAAATTAAGATGGACGGGAATGGCTTATCCCTAATGTCTTTCATACTACAAACATTATTTTAGAAATTTACACTTGTGTCCAACTAAATTTTCTCCAGTCTTTCTTGTCCAGTGTTAACTCTAAGAAGCTTTTTGACAAATATTCATTAAGCGCTTATTCTGAGCTTTGTCTATTCTAGGTGCAAGGAGTAGGGGACACAATGTGAGTAAGTGGTAAGCAGCAGTATCAATGAAGATCTATGAATGAATAAAGAAGTTATACATTTTTGTAGTGTTTCCTAATTTTTAAATTATTTCACACACAGCTCATGCGTTTCTCAAGCCCACATTTCCTTCCCTAGGTGGTAAGTAGAGCAGGTATTAATACCAAGTATTAAAAGGTTGCAAGACTTGCCCAAGTTCTGACAGTGTGTCAGTAGAACTAAAGCAAGAATGGAAACCACAAAGCTCTAGCCCAGTTCTTGAGACAGCACTTTCATAACCCATTCCTTTTCCAGGCTGACTGCTCTCCCATATAACCAGTGTCATTCAATAAAACCATGCATCTATTCTGGATATCACAACCCCACTCAGGATTCTCTATGCAAGCCCTGCCGTTCTCATCTCACCCCCAAAATTCCACATGCAATCATTCTACCAGGCCAGTGAGGAGAAATGGCTAACAAATTATGAATTCCATACTTAGGGATTCCACTTTCCTTTTCTTATGTAATAAATTATTCTGAAACCCAATGGTTTACAACAACCATTTCATTGTATCTCATGATTTTGTCTATCAGGAATTTGGGCTGGGTGACTCATCTATTCCACGTGATGTTGATGGTGGTCATCCTGCTGCAGTCAGCTGGCAGATGGCCTCCATCACATGTCTGACACCTTAGAGGAGGGGGCAAATGGCTCAAACACTGGGACTATCAGCCAGAGGCCTTGAACATGACCCTGCCATATGGTAGCCTCAGGGTAATCTGGACTTCTTACCTGGAGTCTCAGGGCTCAAGAGTGATGAGGTAGAAGCTGCATGTCTTTTGTGACCCAGCCTCAGAAATGACATCACATTACTTTCATAATATTCTTTTGACCAAAGCAGCCACAAGCGGGCCCAGATTCAACAGAGGAGACATAGACCCCTGCATTTCCATGAGAAGAGCATCAAAGTATTCAAGGCCATGTTTTAAAACAGTTACATATGGGTTTCTTATAATTCCTTTTCTTGGCCAAGAGTTTGCTCTTCTCATCCCATCCCACCCATTTCCTCTTCTCAAGTCACCCCAGTTTGTGGGCCCTCTTCTTTCTGTTCTGCACACTCTGCAGGTTCCTGTCCCCTGCAGTGTGGTGTTGGATGCTCGCCTCCTGAATCAGGGCCCTCAGGACGTACAGTTCTCCATCATTGTCTGTGGTTACATGAGGTATACACAAGGGACTAAGTCTTCAATGCTTTTATTTAAAGGAGCTGCTGCTGGCTGTTTGGTGCCAGGAATGGCTTCTTTTTCCAGACGCATTGCATTTGCTTTGCTTTGTCCCTGAGGCATCCTTCTCCTTCCTTGTACGTCTGTCAGCTCTGCACTGATCTCTGCCAATTGAAAGTGAACCCCCAGAGTCAGGCCTTTTCCCCTCCTAATAGGACACTTTGTGCTCCCAACAGTACACTTGAGACTGAAGTGCAAAATGGAGAAGAATACAAGTTCTGGGGTCAGAAAGATCTGCATCTCTAATCTCTGCTCCCTCACTTACTGTGTGATCCTGTCTGAGCTACTTAATATCACAAAGCCTTAGTTTCCTAGTCTGTAAAATGGAGACATAGAGATATACTTTGTAAGCTGTCAAAGGGATTAAAAGTAACCATATAGATAGGGCAATTATCACATTGCCTGGTACTCAGTAAACACCCACTAAATGCTAATGATAGTAGTAATAGCAGCACTACTAGTAGTAGCAGTGGTGGTTAACAATATCTCACTGGTAAAGAACCATGATGACATAAACTGAAGTACTCATGATCATGCAAATGAGTTCTTCAAGCTCCAATCCTCTCTCTAGGTACATAAACCGGACTCAAAGAAAATCTGTCTATAAGTATGGAGGTGGACATACATACACATATGTTAAGTCAAATCTTTTTTTCTTTTAACCAGGTATATTTTATTTATATTTCTTAAATGTCCACATGGAAATTTTTCTGTCAGTCACTCACATCAGCATTTTAAGGGATTTTTACTAAGAGAATCTCCCTGTCTTAGCAGTGGTTGGGTTCAGCAGATCACAAAGAATACAGCATGATGAAAATGTCTCCAGAGCATCATAAAGTACCACTTCAATATTTAAGATGGCTGGATTTACTTCAAGGACTGAGACAGTCTGCCTATCACCAGCTCAGCTTCAAAATATAGTTCTTGGCTCCAGTCCACAGTTCAATGAATGTGATCGGTGCAAATACAAGATGAATAAATCTTAAAGATACTGAACAAAGTTATTTCCCAACACAAGAACACAAGGGACAAGACAATCTTGATTAGTCGATGCCCATGCTAGTATTTCATCTTAGACTAGCTGATGTGAAGTTTCGTGTTATTGACTCCCTGTTTGAATATTCCTTGGAAAAAAAGCAATATTCTACTTTGAATTGGTTATTATCACAACACCCTCTCCATAGTTAAGATCTGTCAATATTCCTTTATCTGGGAGATGCTCAAGGCCCAAGGTTTTACAGGTCCTGACATGAAGTAATCTGCATCACAATTCATGTCACTTACACAGTTCAACCTTTCTGAAACAAGTGAGAATCCTCCCAACAAGGACTCTACCTGCCATTCATCTCCAGCTGTGCAGAGGAAACTGAGTGGACAATAGAGTCAAGGACTTTTTAGAGGGTCTGAAATTCTACTTCTCAATAGGCAGCAAAGGACTGGCGAAAACATTGAAACTTCCTGGGTTTGGTGTAAGTACAGTGTCTTAATTAACAAGGGCTGCCATCGTGAGGTACCATAAACCGGGTGGCTTATCATCTCACAGTTCTGAAGGCTAAAAGTCCAAAATCAAAGTGTCAGCAGGTTTGGTTCCTCCTAAGAGCTATGAGGAAGAATCTGATCCATGGCTCTCCTAGTTTCTGGTGGCTCCAGACATTCTTTGGCTTATGGCTTCATAACTCCAGTTTCTGCCTCCATCTCTATGTGGCCTTTTTTCCTGGTGTGGGCTTCTATCATCTTCCCTCCATGCAAATCTATCTTGTTGTCCAGATTTCTTTTACGTAGGGACATTTGTCATATTGGATTAGGGCCCATTCTAATTATCTCATTTTAACTCAATCACCTCTGTAAAGACCCAACTTCCAAATAAAGTCCTATTCTGAGGTAGCAAGGGTTAGGACTTCAACAGATCTTTATTGGGAGACACTATGTAACCCATAATATACAGTAGACAAAACTGAGCAAAACAGAGCAAGGAAATTGTGCAGTCATATTATAGCAATGTGGACCAAGGAAAAATGCCAAAGTAATACAAAAGATCCCCATTCTAGTGTCCAAAAACCACTTCTCCATTGTTTCATCTCCTTTCCCACAAGCTACCATTCATGTCATTCCAATTTTAATCTCTGTAATTCAAAGCAAAGAGAACAACTTGATACCTTTCCCCCCAGGTCTGTTCTGGGAAATCAAGCTCCAAAATAGGTTCATGTGTCAGGTACAAGATTCCCAGAGTTTTCTGTATTTGTTATCTCCCTAGCAGGAGAACTTGGAATAACTCACAGTCAATTGCTTTGTATCTTATTTTCTAATAAGGTAATTATCATTAGACCTGCATTAGCTGTAAATTGACAAAAGTCCTTCCAAACATTAGAACATGAGCTCATTTTTCTCAGAAGAATGTTTTTCCTCTCTCTACCTCTGGCCTCCAGCTTCTCAGAACCAACACATTCAGGAAAGGCTTAAATAAAGAACCTACAGTATTTATGATGTTCTTAGGCCATAAATAATCTCTCTGCCAAAGACTAGGCTCCTGGAAATGGACTTTCAGTTTCTCTCAAATACACTTCAAGAAAGAACACTATGAATCTGGGAATATCTCCTTCCTTTACCAAAAGAACATATTTTAAGCTTCGAGCCTCCTAAAGGACTAGCTACATACAAATGCTGTGTTAGGAATGAGGGACAAGAGACCAATTCATAGAAATCATATCTGAATCTAACTTTGAGACTATACTCCACAGCAGAAGCAATAATGTAGAAAGAAAAGCCACTATAAGAAATGGGTAGACTCATTTTTGCAACTGCATCCTAGATTGGGTGCTGAGTTTTGAATATTCCAAAGTAAAAAGAGCAGCCATTGTTCAAGAGATATGTGGGGGGGCCTGGCTGGTTCAGTCAGTAGAGCATGTGACTCTTGATCTCAGGGTCATGAGATCAAGCCCCATGTTGGGCATAGAACTTACTTTTAAAAAAGAGAGAGAGATGTAAAGAAACATTAAATTGCCTATGTACTAGAACTTATAAGTTAGAGTTACAGAAATATAAATAATTGGAATAAATTTAAAAATGAAATATCAGCATCAAAAGAGCATTTATTTGCAACCTATTTTTACCTGAGAAATGGGTATTACAGAAAATCAACTTGTAGAAGGTACATTTACAGCAGTAGAGTCCGAGATTCATGTTCAACATGCAGTTCTAGACTCTTTCAAAAGGTGCCAATGTGTGCTCTATGAAAGAAAAAAAATATTAGAATTATCTTCCCCAAACTTGAATAGTCATTTCAGAGATAGAAGTCACTTAGCTTGGGCGCCTGGGTGGCTCAGTGGGTTAAAGCCTCTGCCTTCGGCTCAGGTCATGATCTCAGGGTCCTGGGATGGAGCCCGGCATCTGGCTCCCTGCTCAGCAGGGAGCCTGCTTCCTCCTCTCTCTCTGCCTGCCTCTCAGCCTACTTGTGATCTCTCTCTCTCTCTCTCTGTCAAATAAATAAATAAAATCTTAAAAAAAAAAAAAAGAAGTCACTTAGCTTAATGGTTGTTTGGCTACTTGTGCTAGAGTACTAGTTTTAGATATTTTTCTTTCAAGTGAAATTGTAGCTTTATCACACGTCCATATTTTGTAACATCTCTTAACGTTGATATGTTGTAATAACTAGAATATTTGTGTTGCATGATCTCAAAACTAGGACAGCCCTTAGAGTTTACCTAACCTTTCAAAGTGATTTTTACATACATATCACTGTATCTCATGTAAGCTTCCAACAACTCTGAAAAGGAAGTAGGAAAGATGTTATTAATGCAAAAGCATACAGAGGTCCAGAATAGATATGGGACTTGCCCAAATGTCCCCCTACGACAGAGCCAGGACCTCATACTTCATGCTCCCAACATCGTCTTTTCTGTTTCTACTTCATATCCGTGTCGCCTCCAAACACTTTATTGGCTCAGATACTTGAGTCACATTTACTCTCCCCAATCTTTGGCCGTAATTCTCAATAACAGAATCACCCATGATGAGGACCACAAAATTTCTCAACTGTTCTCACTTTCAACTCCATCGTGCTTTAGCCCCAACTTGGGTTTTCCCACCACTAAGAACTGTTCACCTCTAAGATTTCTAGCCAGTTCTTATTTGCTGACACAATGTCCTCACTCTCTTCTTCCATTCCCACTTACCTACTCAACCTGCCGTTTCTATTGTCAGTCAGTCAAAAAATACCTATTGAGAACATACCTGGGCCTGGAAAATCAGGGGAAGATTAGCTAACCACCAGTCCAGCCCAGCCTGAATCTTCCCCTTCAGCTGAGCCCATGCGTTGACCTCTTAGTCCTTTAGTAGCTCCCCATATCCCAGTCCACACCTGCCCTGAAGGCCTCAACTGTCTCCCCAGCAATAGACAGTCATTTCAACTTTACTCTTCCCACCACCCTAAAATTCTTCAGTTTGCTGATGTTCCAATCCCCATATCTGAACCCTTCATCATTTACATTCTGTGCTCCCAGATTACCCTGATGCTGGTTAAAATCATAAAACTATGATGACGAGATCCATCACAAATTCAAATTCTCCAACTTGACCTAAGATTTTTAAATTTCTCTAAACATTCCAGAAAGAACCAAAAAAAATGGGTGGATGTCTTCAAGATGCACATTTTGGTTAGAAGTGAGAGAACAATTGTAATCACATCAGCTAAGCAGAAACAAAATAGTAACGAGCTCAGAGTTACCGTTGGTGCTTAAGAAGAGTTCAGAAATTCCCGAATATGATTGGCCAGAAGGATCCCTTGGAGAGATTTTTTTGAAATACAGAATCCCAAGTCCTACTTCAGACTAGTAAAGTGGAACTTCCACAACATGTATGTCTAAAGCTCTGTAGGAGAGTCTGATGCAGCCAATCCACAGACTGACATTAGTGTCCCACTGAACTACACCATTGACTATACTTTTCTCCAGGACACAACGGAAGGGATTTCTCCACTGAAGAGGAGTCTGGGTTGGATGATCAGCCTTTATATTTTATTTCTACCCCCCTCCTTTTCTTTCTTCTCTACCTGAACCTGAAACCTGTTAGTGTTACCTATTGTCTACACTCCCTCTCTACCCCACATGTGGCTTTCTTTTTTAATATTTTATTTATTTATTTGACAGAAAGAGAGAGATTACAAGTAGGTGCAGAGGCAGGCAGAGAGAGAAAGAGGAGGAAGCAGGCTCCCTGCTGAGCAGAGAGCCCGATGTGGGCCTCGATCCCAGGACCCCGAGACCATGACCTGAGCCGAAGGCAGAGGCTTTAACCCACTGAGCCACCCAGGCGCCCCCCACATGTGGCTTTTAGAGCTCCACTCACTGATGTAGCTCAGCAGCCCAATCCCCACCCCCACCCCAGATCAGCTGTGTCAGTCCAGGTCTCCTGCGGGTCTAAAAATGGCAGCAATGAGTGTGAGTGTGAATCCTGCTCTTTCCACGTCCACCAACGTGAAGCACGCACAACTTCTCTTAATTTTCTCACCGATCTGGACTGACAACTTGCTTTACTCTCCACCGCTCTCTTGCCTCATTTGTAATGACTTTATGTTAGCCAAAATGAATGTTTCTTCATGTCTGCTCTTACAGCAGAAGTAAAGGCAAGATGAATATCATGTCTTTGCTGGACTAAACACTTAAATACATTGCTGCTGCAGTGGCCCTGGTGGACTCTCTGAGTGCAGCTTATGTCACTGTTTTTGAAACATCTTTATGGTCAGTGAAAAGATCAAGCATTACCTCCAGTGATGGTAAGATCCAAATAGCCACTTCCAGTAACATCCCTGAAGATGAGTCATAGTCTGATCAGTTGATTTATAATAAACCTTCCCCACATGTATCTTGATAAAAGAAGACCTTTCAGGATTTTTTTTCAATCCCCCTACCAAGGCTTTCCCTTTCATACTTTCCAGTTGCCAGATTATACAAAATTAGAATTTTCCCCATTTACTATGCATTTGATTGATTACATAGTCCTTAAAAAAAGTTACCTGCAAATACAGAAACTTGACCCCAATTTCGTATACACACACAAAAAATAGGTAATTCTCCAAATGTTGTCTCTTCTTGTCTTTTTTTCATTAAATTGTAAAAGGTTTCATACAGGTCAGCATAGCTGGTGCCTCCTTTCATTTCTGTAACAATCTTCTTTATTATTAATAACAGCTATGGCAATAAAAGTAATAATAATGTCTACTTTTCTTCCCAAGAGCACAAAGGTCTTGGCCCTGGGTACCAACATGCACTAAAATATACAGCAGATGCTGTGAATCTTTTTTTTTAACATCTTGAGTGTCTTAAACAATTTTCCTTTAGTTACTACTCCTTTAGTTACTAAAGGCAAGAGAGTGGTAAAAATATATATATTAATTAATTAAATGTCCTTTCCTTTTGTCCTTTCAACAGAGCAGCCTCACAGTTTCAGTCTTTCAAGTCTCATATACATATCACAAATTCACTGAAATTGAACAGACATTAGAGAAACACTTCTGTTTCTTCTCAAGGAAGAATGAAGGCCAGAATTGACACAGGGGTTTTTCTAACAGGTTAGGCACCAAGAGAAGATGGCCATGACTTATCTAGATGTACACTGTGTCTCTGAGGAAAGATGGGCTTCAGGTCCTGCGTCTGGTCTATTCTCTTCTCACCCTGAGTCACTCACCCTTCTTCTTTCCTCATTGTACCAGCTTTTGTTTTTTGTTTTGTTTTGTTTTAATTTAAATTCAATTAGCCAACATACAGTACATCATTAGTTTCATATGTAGTGTTCAGTAATTCATCAGGTTCATATAACACCCAGTGCTCATCACATCACGTACCCTTCTTTAATGCCCATCACCCAGTTACCCCATCCCCTCACCTACTTCCCCTCCAGCAACCCTCGGTTTGTTTGCTAGAGTTACCACATTGAGATACCTCCTTACACAAGCTAGAATGGACAAAATCAACAGGACAGGAAACAAGTGTTGGAGAGGATGTGGAGAAAGGGGAACCCTCTTTCACTGTTGGTGGGAATGCAATTTGGTGCAGCCGCTTTGGAAAACAGTGTGGAGATTCCTCAAAAAATTAAAAATAGAGCTACCCTATGACCCTGCAATTGCACTACTGGGTATTTACCCCAAAGATACAGATGTAGTGAAAAGAAGAGCCATATGCACCCCGATGCTCAGGGCAGCCATGTCCACAATCGCCTAACTGTGGAAAGAGCCAAGATGCCCTTCAACAGATGAATGGATAAAGAAGATGTAGTCCATATAAACAATGGAATATTACTCAGCCATCAGAAAGGATGAATACCCAACTTTTATATCAACATGGACATGTCTGGAGGAGATTATGCTGAGTGATATAAGTCAAGCAGAGAAAGTCAATTATCATATGGTTTCACTTACTTGTGGAACATAAGGAATAAAATGGAGGACTCTAGAAGAAGGAAGGAAAAGTGTATTGGGGTAAATCAGAAGGGGAGGCGAACCATGAGAGACTGTGGACTCTGAGAAACAAACTGAGGGTTATGGAGGGGACGAGGGAGGGGATGGGTGAACCTGGTGGTGGATATTAAGGAGGAACGTATTGGATGGAGCACTTGGTGTGGTGCATAAACAATGAATCTTGGATCACTGAAAAAATAAAATAAAATAAATAAAGGTTAATAAAATAAAATCATTAAAAAAAAAGAGTCTCTCGTGGTTTTTCTCCCTCTCTGATGACTTCCCATTCTGTTTTCCCTCCTTTCCCCTACAGTCCTCTGCCCTGTTTCTTATGTTCCACATATGAGTGAAACCATATAATTCTTTCTCTGATTTTATTTTACTCAGCATAATACCCTCCAGTTCCATTCACATCGATGTCAATGGTAAGTATTCATCTTTTCTGATGGTTGAGTAATATTCCGTTGTATATATATACCACATCTTCTTTATCCATTCATCTGTCAATGGACATCTCAGCTCTTTTCACAGTTTAGCTATTGTGGACATGGCTGCTATAAACATTGGGGTGCAGGTACCCCTTCAGATCACACTACATTTGTATATCTAAGGTAAATACATAGTAGTGCAATTGCTGGGTCATAGGGTAGCTCTATTTTTAACTTCCTGAGGAACTTCCATACCATTTTCCAGACAGGTTGCAACAGCTTGCATTCCCACCAGCAGTGTAAGAGGGTCCCCCTTTCTTTGCAACCTCACTAAATTTGTTGTTTCCTGTCTTATTAATTTTAGTCATTCTGACTAGTGGTGAGGTGATATCTCATTGTGATTTTGATTTGTATTTCCCTGATGATAGGTGATGTAGAGCATTTTTTCATGTGTCTGTTGGCCATTTGTATATCTTCTTTGGAGAAATGTCTGTCTGTTCTTGTCTTCTGCCAATTTCTTGACTGGATTATTTGTTTTTTGATTGTTGAGTTTCATAAGTTCTTTATAGATCTTGGATACTAGCCCTTTATCTGATCTATCATTTGCAAATACCTTCTCCCCTTCTGTAGGTTGCCTTTTAGTTTTGTTGATGGTTTCCTTTGCTGTGCAGAAACTTTTTATCTTGATGAAATCACAATAGTTCATTTTTGTTTTTGTTTTTGTTTCCCTTGCCTTTGGAGACGTGTCTAGCAAGAAGTTGCTGTGGCTGAGGTCAAAGAGTGAACCATCCTTTTAGAATGTATCTTCTCTTCAATTCATCTAGTAGACCCCTTACTATCAGTGAAAAGGAATCTGATTTGTTGGTTGTTTTTTTTCCAGGCACCATCCCTACCAATCCAGAGGCAGCCACAAGATGACTGGGGCAGGAGGTGCAGATCAAGTTCTTCTGAAGCAGAGAAAGATAAAAATGATTGAACAAAAGCCCCTGTTTAGCCCAGACTCTCTTTTTTATTCATTCCAACATACTAAACATTTATAGAACTTTTATAGTCCTGGAACAAATTCCCTTGAAATTTGAGGCTGGTTTGAGGCTTACATTCTAAGCTTCATTAGGAGAGGTAAACCCAGGGCAATGTGATGATGGAGAAGAGAACTGAAGCAGGTAAGACTGGGGAGCACATACAAGATGCTGTGTTACAAAATTAGTCCCTTCACAAAGAGAAGTCTCTTGGGATAACCTATATAGAAAGCTCTCTCTCAGAACAGTCCATCAAGGGGTGGAAAGAGACAAATGATCTATCTGCCCCCTCACGTCTATCAGATCCTGGATCCATACTAAGTCACTTACCAGCCAGCAACTGCAGTGGAAGACTTCCAGAGCTCTAGCAAGACAGGCAAAGGCCAGAAAATCCAAGGTGGCACAGAAGAGATGTCTGATACACTTACCACATGGAACGAAATGTCTTGTATACTACTTCCTGGTAAATATAAGTATCAAAAATACAATCAGATACATCCTACTTGTGTTTTTAAGTCACAACCAAAGACAAAAATACCTCCCAATCACTGGTTTCCTTTGAAGAGGACACATGTAATAATAGTATATAATTTTTTCAGGAATTGTTTTTACCTATGAATTTCATTTATAGTATTTCCAAACAATAAGTATTCATCAAAGGAAAAAAAAACTGTTGGTCTGGACAACTTTTGCTTGCTGAAGCCCCTCTAGATTAGCAGAATCAAATAAATATCAAGTAAGGAGTTCTAAGGAAACACTAAGATCACATGAGCTGTCTAGGCAGCCAACTTGTCAGGAAGGTGGTTACACAGATGACACTTACTTTGTCAACAGAGTAATGTGAGCATGATGTCCACTGCTGCAGGAGAAGGAGGGAGAAATTGAGAAAGAATAAATTACTCCCTTTGTTAGTAAGCAAATAAATTATTTATATGGAAATAACATGAGCAAATGAGTTATAATACAAAAAGTCTATCTTATAAAGAAATTTTTTTATATTTGCTAAAAAAATTTAAAAAGCCTTTTTTTATTATCCTGCCAAATTTTCCACTAAATCATTCAGGCCAAAATAACTCTCCAACTGATGCAATCTGAATCAAGTATCATTGGATACATCTTTAATTGTGATTAAAACACTTCAGCTCAGTGTAATTTCTTTCAGCCCCAAGGGTGTCCAACTGTCCTTAAGGACAAATGACTCTACCATCGTCACCACCATCATTAAGTATTTGGATTGAGTTGAAAATTCATTCTGGATAATAATGTCTTATATTAAAGAAGTCATTTATTTGAAAGGCACAGAAGACAACTTAATTCTACTATGTACCAAGTCCTACTTGCCATGAATTAGCAGTTCAAGGTGCTTACACCATTAACCCCAAATCTTTAGAATAGCTTTATTTTCAGTTTGTCCAAAACTCTTGAAAAATAAACTCTGTTACTTATATTTGATTACTCTCTACCTACAAGGAAAATAAGGAGTCTGCTCAGGCCCTCCAAAATAGAACTGGGGACCTTATCTTATTATAGGACTAGCCCACCCAAAAGATGCCTTAGCCCCTGTACCAGTTTTCCAGGGTCATCAGAATAGAGCACCACACAGATTCTGAGTGGCTTAAACAACAGAAATTAGTTTCATCATTTTCTGGAGACTAGAAGTCCAAAATCAAGGTGTTAGCAGGGTTGTTTCCTTCTACGGGCTGTGTGGAAAAGATCTGTATTGGGCATCTCTTCCTTGGGGGACAGATGACTATTTTCTCCCTATGTCTCCATCTCTTCACATCATCTTGCCTCTATGCAAGTCTCTATACCCAAATTTCCTCTCTTGATAAGGAAACAGTCATACTGGATTCGGGTCCGCCCAATGATTTCATTGTAACTTGATTATCTCTAAAAGATGCTATTTCTAGGGGCACCTGGGTGGCTTAATCAGTTAAGCGTCTGCATTCGGCTCAGGTCATGATCCCAGGGTGGTGGGATCCAGCCGCACATCGGGCTCTCTGCTCTGTGGGGGGCCTGCTTCTCCCTCCCCTTCTGCCTGTTACTCCCCCTGTTTGTGCATGCTCTCTCTCTCTCTCTCAAATAAATACATAAAATCTTTTTTAAAAAAATACTTTTAAAAGATACTATTTCCAAATAAAGTCACATTCTGAAGTACTAGCCACACCCCTTTGACATGGGAATTTGGAAAGGAACACAGTTCAACCTGTAACTCCCTAACACTCTTACATCTTGATTATATGGTTTGCAAAGATGGGTTCCATGGTGGTAATGGCAGAGGTTAGAATGCAGTCTTCGGTGTCCAGTCAGAGCCCTCAGCTGGCTGTGAGACCTCCAATAAATCACTCAACCTCCTTAAGCTCCTTTTCTTCATCAGTAAAATGGGAACAGTAAAAGTAACTACCCCACAGGATGACCGTGAGGATTAAACAGTCAATCCATGTGAAGTGCTTGGCCCAGTGTCTGGCACATAGTCAGTGCTCCGGACACATTAGTTATTATTAGCATGAATTATTATTAACCTAAAATGATCAGTCTAAACTGAAAAGTGAAGCTAATAAACCCAATGGTAGAGAAGACAGTTTCTACTTTTTCTCTCCAAACAGCTTACAGTCCCCTTTACAAAAGGCTGCCTTTCAGATTAAGACAGACTCCCAGTGCCATGCTATTAGGAACAGTTGGCTTAGAATTACAGTGACTGGTCTCCACCTTGTCCCACCCTTTAATGACACAACACACAATATTACAACATTAGTTCCAGGTGTACAACATAGAGATTCAACAACTATATACGTTATGCTAGGCTCACAAGTGTAGCTACCATCTGTCACCCTAAAATACTATTACAATGCCACTATCACCATAAGATTTCTTAAGAGGCAGAGTCGAGGTCAACTCATTGACTGACCAAATGTCCTACTTCATATGAGTCTTCTGCAGAAGATATTATGCCACACAGCTTCTCCTCACAGTATCTGCTTTTCTGTATCTCAACAAGTCAGTCCTACTCTACATAACCCATTTTTCTAAGGGGGAGGGGGAGAGGCAGAGGGAGAGAGAGAGAGAGAATCTTTTTTTTTTTTAAGATTTTTATTTATTTTTTGTGAGAGAGAGAGAACACACAAGCAGGGGGAGGGACAGAGGGAGAAGCAGACTCTCCACTGAGCAAGGAGACCAACTTTGGAGTCAATCCCGGGACCCTGGGATCATGACCTGAGCGGGAGGCAGATGCTTAACCAACTGGGCCACCCAGGTGTCCGGGAGAGAGAGAATCTTAAGCAGGCTCCACACAGGTTGACCTCACAAGCCTGAGATCATGACCTGAGTCAAAATCAAGAGTCGGACACTTAACTGACTGAGCTACCCAGGCGCCCCTCTACATATACTATTTTTAAGCAGTTCATATGGTAATGAGATTGCCAATCTTTGTGTATATGTGTTGAATTTTGTTGTTGTTGTTGTTGTTGGATTTTTTCCCCCAAACCTTACAAAGGTATTAATATTCACGGAGTTGATACATTAAATTTACAAAAGTCTGGGATAAGAGGAAAGTCTCTGCTCTCAAGATTCTAACCTCATGTAAGGAGAATCTGAGACTTATTATAAATACCTGTTTTTATTGTGTGGTTTTCATGTTTGGTTTATCCTTACCTTCTTATGGAGCTGGAAATAAAAGCAGAAAGACCTGCACAGCGGAATGGGTCTCTGAGCACACCAGTGAGCCTCCTCTCCTGGGTGATGATGGTATAGACAAACACTACTCAGCCTGACATGTTCAGAAAATGTGTTTCCTGGGAGAAAGTCTAAAACTTCATTAGAGCATCCAGGATGATGTTATGACTTTTGTGGTCTCCTTCCTTCATTATAAATAAAAAAATAAACAAATAGGTAGATAAATACATACATACATACTACATTTTTCAGCTGATTGGCAAGGCAGAGGCTTTAACCCACTGAGCCACTTGGGCACCCCTCAATTTATTCTTCTTATTTTAAAAGACATTAAAAGAACATCATGTGTCCCTAGAACTATTTGAGTCCTAGGCACTGTGTTCATTGCACCCAGCAGATGTCAGTCCAGAAAGCATGTGAGGCACTAGAGTATTTGATGCAAGATCTCTAGCTGCTGACTACCTTAACCAACTCACTTTCCAACATCGAAAAGTCTTTGACTTTCATAACCCTTCTTTACTAAAGTCCTATAAGAAAGAAAATAATATATAGACCTATTGGGACTCTATATTCCAGCACACAGAGAAAGGATTATATAAACTCTTTGCACATATTCATATATTCATACTTACCACCTCTCAGGGGTTTTCTTAAGGTTTTTGGGTTTGTTTTTTGGTTGGTTGGTTGGTTGGTTGGTTGGTTGGTTTTTAGTAATCTCTACACCCAACATAGGGCTTGAACTTACAACCCTGAGAGCAAGAGTTGCATGCTTTTTCTCTGACTGAGCCAGCCAGGCGCTCTTACACATCTCAGTTTTAAAGCACATAATTTATTCTCTCTGAATTCCCTCTGTAGATATACAAATATATAAAAGAGCATTTGCTGCTTTTAAAGTGCACCTTTCACTAATCAAAGTTACTCATGAAGAAAGAAAGGAAACTAATGTTTACTGAGACCATACTGTGTATCAGGGAATTGTCTTGGGTGTGTCCACATGGCTAGTCCAGGGAGACAAAGATTATTATCCTCACTTTTATATAGAAGGAAACTGAGACTAAAGAGGTCAAGTAACTTGTCTAAAACAACAGAATTTAGCAATGGCGGAGGTAGAATTCAAATCCAGGTGCTTTGGATTTCAAAGTCAATATTCTTTCTACTACATCAAATAGATTACTTACATTGAATTGTCTTATTTAATCTCTTTAGATAAAAAGATTTGAAGTGACTTTTTTTAAGAGAAAGTAACAATTTTCAAATTAAGCCTGTTATCAAGTAAAATCATATCATCTAACAGAATCACAAATTTTTTGAGCCAGAGGTACATTAGAAGACCCCAAATTTTCAATCCCTTCATATTCTGGATGAAGAAATCCCAAAAGGATTTGTGATATTTATAATATCACATAGCAAGCAGTGTATAAGCAATCATTGCCCCTCGCTAAACACAAAAAAGCAAAAATAAATAACCTTTATATATGAAACACACACACACACACACACACACACACACACACACACACACACACACACCAGTAGAAGAGAGTAACATGAATAGAGAGTTATTCTGAACCATTTTTCATGGTTCGGATTGCTGCTAAATGTACCTTCCTTTATCCATCATCATATGCCCCAAACTGAAGACAAAGTAAGTTAACTTCATATGACTTTAGGTTAGTTCAAACAACTGTAAGTTTCAGTAATCAAGGCAGGCTCTATTGAGCTAGAAACTGAACTGGGCTTTGAAAGATGGGTAGGGGTTGAACGGAGTGCAGAGTGCTTTCTAGATGATCAGAACAAAGCCATGGATGGAACCACATTAGCATTTGCCCTGAGCTTTGAATTTTAGAAAGCAATTTCAGGGGCACCTGGTCACTCAGATGGGTAGGCATCTGCCTCGGCTCAGGTCATGATCTTCAGGTCCTGGGATCAAGCCCCACGTCAGGCTCCCTGCTCAGCGAGGAGCCTGCTTCTCCCTCTGCCTCTCTCCCTGCTCATGCTCGCTCTCGCTCTCTCTCTCTCTGTCTCAAATGAATAAATTTTTTTAAAAATCTTTAAAAAAAAAAAAGAAAGCAATTTCATAAACCCTACCTCCATTATATCTTACAATCCTGTGAGGTTTTTTTTTAACAAATATATACAATTTCATTGTTTTTAAGTTAAAAATCAATGTATACTTGTAAAAATTTTCAAAACAATACAGAAGGGCGCCTGGGTGGCTCAGTGGGTTAAAGCCTCTGCTTTCAGCTCAGGTCATGATCTCAGCATCCTGGGATCGAGGCCCGCATCAGGCTCTCTGCTCAGCAGGGAGCCTGCTTCCTCCTCTCCCTGTCTCTCTGCCTGCCTCTCTGCCTACTTGTAATCTCTCTCTGTGTGTCAAATAAATAAATAAAATATTTTTAAAAAATACAGAAGTATGTAGAATAAAAAGTGAAAGTTTCTCATAATCATTTCTATAAATTCTATCCAGAGCCCTTTCTCACAGGTAAAGTTTGGCATGTATCCTTTTAGACCTTCCATAATGCATTTAAACACACACACACACACACACACACACACACACGAGTCCTGAAATATTCAAAAAAGCTAGAGATGGAGGCAGGAGATTTACTGGAAGAAAAGCAACTTTGGGCTTTTCAGGAAAGAACTGAGATGTTTGAGGATGAACTAAAATATTTTGCAACAGGTAATGTAACCCATACATCACTGGAGTCTTGCAGTTGGAGTTTGTTTGGTTTGGGACAGGGAGGGAGAGAGAAAGAGTTAAAAACAAGTATTGGAAGTCCTCAAGGGTGGGTATTGGGTGAGAGCAGAGCCATCCCAAAGAGCCTAGTTACTTAGGGTACATAGATTATAGAAACTGGAAGGAACAAGGTTGTCTAGTACTCCAATCTCCAAGCTGAAGAATCTACTGGTTTTTTCTGGAGGCAGTAAGAAGTCATTGGGGGCTGACGAGCATGGCCTGGATGATGTGACTGATGTCTCAGGAAAATGCACCTTGTAGCAATAGGCAGGACATAGACTCTGAAGTTATGGACACCAATTAAGAAGTTATTAGATCCTTAAAGCATATATTCTCAGGGAAATAGTCTTAATAAGGTCAAAGGTTTATATACAAGTATTTTCATCGCAGTATTATAAAAGCAAAAAAGTTTCTAAACAAGGAAACAACCAAAATAGCCAAAAATAGGAAAGTAGTTAAGTAAATGATGGCATCCCCAATTCAATGAAATTTCATGAAGCCATTAAAAATAATGTTTTTGTAAAACACTTCGTGACATGAAAAATGCTGGTAATGCAATGTTGAGTGAAAACACTGACACAAAACTATATATAAGCTTGACCCCAATTATATAGAGAATTTCCTTAAGAATACTGTTGTGATTATCTTGCCTTAGGAAAGGACCATTAGTCATAATGAACATGTTTTAGTTTATAATGCTCTGCTTTCAGTAAATAAATTAGAGAAAACTTTTATGTATCAGCATGACTTGGCTGAAGGAATGTTTCAATTCAGTTCTGGTTTATCTTCCTAAGCATAAGAAAGGAGACCAGCCAATAATAATTAGACTCCACTTCTCTGAGTAGGACTTAGAAGTAAATAAGCCAATGAAAGGTAAGGCTCACTTCTGATATAATAACACTGAACACATGGGAAGCCAGCACCTGCTCCCAGACCCCTTGTAATGCCAATATTCAAAAACAAACCCAAAAATTATACATGCACATCCATCTAGAAAGGAAGAAATCAAAGTACTAGCAGTAGTTATCGCTGGAATGCCACTATGGGTGATATGTTTCACTGTTAATCTAATAAGCATATATCACTTTGAAAATTAAGGGAAATTTTTGTTTGTTTGTTTAACTGGGTTTATTCATTTAAATAAAGGAGCAAGTGTTTAAGACTATGAAATGCAGGAACAGAGCAACCAAAAAAGATCCAGCAGTACTTTCTAATTCAGGATATAAAAGCTTGATAAAATACAGTTTAATGTTGTATACACATTTCAATGACTTTTCAAAGAAAGAGGATTATAGACACTTTAGACATTAAAAAAAAACTCAAGTAGGTAATTTTCTTGGGCTTTCCTAAAGAATCTGTGTGGAATAAAGTAGAAAAGTGAAACAGTACCTTCTCTCTACCAAATCTTCCTCCCAAACTGCCAAGATAGCTTTCCATCAGCACTGTCAGTGTCATAACACAAGAACATTTCAAAATTTCAATTACTAGTCCAAAATAAGCAAAACAATAAAAAGGGGAAAATTACACAGTATTGCTGTGACATTTTTGAAGGGCACTGAATTCAGACCCATCCTTCTCTTAAACAAGTTCTCAAATCTTCATTCTATAGATCCTCACACAGTAACTACTTCATAAATGCCAATAGGACTATAAAGTTACTATAATGATTTATAATAATGAAGACAAAGACTCCTAAATTAGCAGTCTATTCTCCATTTTCCACCAAAATAATCAACAGGTAAATTCCATTTTGCCATAAAAGTTCTATTTCTATTATTTCAGTCGTTAAACCAAATGGTAATGAAATAAAAATTTACAGTGCCTGATGGGACCAGGATTAACCCATTCCTGCCCACAGTCTTCATTAAAATTGACTGTGGACTTCCTCCCTGCCCTTGACCTCCCCTAGGAGAAATAGATACCTCTAGACCACCCAGAGCTTCCTGTCCCTTCTAACAAAACTTTCCCTGGGTAATTATGCAAAGCTCAAATAAAATCAAATAAAATTAAATCGAAATCAGACATACTCTAATTTCACTAATAAAAAATAATAACTAAGAAAAGTTTATACCACATCTATAGAGCATTTGTTTCTTAGTAGCAATGGATGCACAGTAAGAATATGGAGAGAGGTTAACAAAAAGAAAATTATATGGTATGTTTTTGCAGGCTCTGACACATTCATGTTTGTTTTCTGATATCACACATAGACTTCTTAATTTGTTTTTAAGCCCCGGCATTGTTAGTTGAACTGAAACTGGTAAATTAAGCTTCCTAAGGCCCATTGGCCTTATCAGAAAATAAATTTGTTAAGATTTATTTAACAAATACTTATTAGCCAATTGCTCTGTGAAATGCACTATTAAATAAATAGGTATTGGAAAATAACAATTTATTTCACCAGTGCAAATTTTGAAACCACTAATTCTTTTTCTGACTGTTGACCAATAGCCATTCTTCCTCAAAGCCTTCTCTGCCCAATATGAGATGAAAAGTAATACAATCCAAATACTAAAGGATCATTAACATAAAGTCTTTAATTTACTCATATAGTCTGATTCAATTTTCAAGTTCAAACCCTAAGAATATATATAACAACGCTAAACATCAAAACAGTGATATGTCAATTAATGCCTGCTTAGAAAGCTCTTTTTTCCCCAGTTTTACTGAGATATAATCGACATATAACACTATTAGTTTTAAGTATACAACATATGATTTTATAAATATAGCAAAATAATTATCACAATAAGTTTAGTTAACATCTATCACTGCACATTATCACAAATATTTTTTCTTATTATGAGAACTTTTAAGATCTACTCTCTTAGCAGCTTTACTTTTTCTTTTTTTTTCAGTGATCTCTACACACAACATTGGGCTCAAACTCATGACCCAAAGATCAAGAGTTGGATGCTCTACCAACTAAGCCAGCCAAGTGCCTTCTTCTTCTAAGTAAACAGCAGCTTTCAAATATAAAATACCATATTGTTAGCTATAGTCACCATGCCGTACATTACATCCCAGAACTTATTTCTCTTATAACTGGAAGTTTGTATCTTTTGATCACCTTTGCCCATTTTAGAGAGTTCTTTAATAATACCAAATCCTAGGATATCTACATGCTCAGCAGCATGATTATATCTGTTGGTGGCTTCTACTTGTGCTGAAAATTTTCCTGTGAAATAGGACCACAACCTGAGTTTCTCCAGGCCTCCTCAACCTGTGAATATAAACAGAATCACACTATTAGAACTCAAATTCTGTTGGTCTTTGCATCAACCTGGCAGGACCTCAACAACTTATAAAATTTCTCAGTGCTTCCGGAAGCACAAGTGCTCTCTGAAGTTGCGTGCTTCTATAATTCAGGTGTGCCCATGAAGAATCCAAGCATCTGCTGTGGCTTCTCTGACATCCGCTGGGTACTTCCATGTCACTGGGCTTGTGCGCTCTACCAGACCTCACTGTTGCCCATCGACCACTGGAGGAACCAGAGACATGCAGTGGGATAGGGATGAGGCCCAACTTTTCCCTGATGTTGACGAGAGTTGATGTTACACCATATTCAAAGGTTCCAACATACTGATGTATGTGTGACTGAGCCATACAGGATTTTGGGTTTTTCACTCTATGGTCCACCTGGTGCTAGTAGAACACTGTATGTTAACTATACTGAAATTAAAATAAAAACTTAATAACCTAAATAAAGAAAGAAAAATTTGGGGAAAAAAGTATTTTAGGTTTTCTTTGTGGCTTGACTTTTTGTTGTTGTTGTTGTTAAGATTTTATTTATTTACTTGACAGAGTGAGAAAGATGAAAGATCACAAGTAGACAGAGAGGCAGACAGAGGGAGAGGGGGAAGCAGGCTCCCCACTGAGTAGAGAGCCTGATGCAGGGCTCGATCCCAGGACCCTGAGACCATGACCTGAGCCGAAGGCAGAGGCTTAACACTGAGCCACCCAGGCGCCCCGTGGCTTGACTTTTATAAGGCAACTTGCTCCCTGCAGTAACCAGATCTCTATCACTGGGTCAGGCATACCTGTCACCTTCCTTCTTTAAAATGAGTTCTCCCCTGGGATACCTGGGTGGCTCAGTCGGTTAAGCATCTTCCTTTGGTTCAGGTCAGGATCTCAGGGTCCTGGGGTCGAGTCCTGTACTGGGCTCCTTGCTCAGCAGGGAGCCTGCTTCTCCCTCTGCCTGCCCCTCCCCCTGCTAGTGCTCTCTCTCTCAGATAGATAGACAGATAGATAGAGATAAATGAGTTCTCCCCTTGGAAGCTCCCCAGCCCCCCTTTCGTATATTCTTTAGGTGCCATCCCATGCATACACACACGTAGTCAAACCCCAGCTCGAGCTGAAGCTGAAATCCCCCTATATATTAATCACACCTACTGGAAGGCTAAATGAAAGTGCCAACTTTGGAAGAAAAAATACTCTTTCAGTTTCCTCTAGGGAAGGGCTCTGTGGTTCAAGTTTGAGGTTTATTATTTTGGAAGAAATAAATTTTTTATTTAGAGCAAGTCACTGTATTTCTTCATTTGGTATAAAATTTCACCAAAATAATTTAAAGCTTGAACCCTCAAATTCCCATTTGCCTACTCTCACAGAGTAAATGAGTATTTAAGCCAGGCAAACAGAACCACTTATATTTAACAGTGTCATAAATGGATTGCAAAATATTTTAACCTATTGGTAATCCTTTGGGCCATTACTCTCAAGAAATGAAAGTAACTTATGAGTGTTACTTCTAAAATTAGTAACATACCCAAGAGTTCCAGTAACTCTCCACTGTTTCACTGGATAATTTTCACCTGGCTAAACACAAGTACAAGAAAAAATTGACAGTGGCTCTCAGGAGAACTGTTTTTCTCTGCTGATCTCTTTATTTCTGTGCACTGGTTCTCCCCAACACAACAGTCTTCTCTCTGGTTATCAACCTTGACAATGGCAGATGGCCTTTCCATTCCACAGTTCACTTTAAGATCAAGAATTCTAAAACACAGTACTGTCCTTCTCTTTATCCTTCACTTATTTAATCACCTCCTGAGTCTGATTAATATGTTTGGGTTACTTGTCCTACTCCAAAGCAGTCTCTCCTTTCCATTCTCAAAGTCTTGATTCCTGTTTTGAGACACAGCATAGCATGGTAGTCAAGAGCACAGACAATGGGTGCGGATCATCCACACTTAGATCCTGCTTCCACAGTTAGGAGTTGTATGTCCTTGGGCAAGTTACTTACACTCTCTAAACTCCAATTTCCTTATTTTAGAATGAAGATGATGATGATAATAAGACCCACCTTATAGGTTTGTCATTAGGATTAAATGAGTACCACACATACAGCCATTAGAAGAGCATCAGGTACATAATAGGCATTAGTTGTTCCTCCTACTTTAGAACTATTCTGTTGAAGACAGGAGGAGGCAAAGCCAGCGAGATTTTGAAGAAGACATACCATTGTCTAAAAGCACTCTCCAGGGATTTGCTTCATGGCTGAGTGACATGGAGAAAGTAACTCTCTAAACCTCTGTCTCCTCATCTATAAAATGGTGCTAATTGAAAAAAAAATGCATGTAAATTACTTGGCAATGACCTAACATGCAGTAAACATTAATATTAGCTCCTATATCATCTGTAAAATAATCCATAATTATGTCTGCTTTACAAGAGTATTTTAGTGAGATAACATAGGTGAAGGACTAGCATAATGATTTAATATTTATTAAGTAGAGGGTTGATACATAGTTTCCTTTCCACACTTTGCGCTCAAACTCTATGGAATTATATATCACCACTTTTTAAATTACCCTTGCCTTTCCTTCCCTTGCCAGCTATACCTGGAAGTTCAAGGAATTAAGAGTCAATGACTACATAAATTCTACCTACCAACAAGACCCCTCCACAAATCTATACTTGATAAGCAAACCTTTATCAAAAGTGAGGGTTTGTTTGGATAACTGAATTCTAGCAACATAGCAGACAAAGTATCAGGACCAACCTTTCCTGGAAATGAGTAAAAATGCTGGATAGAATATAGGAACATCTTGAATGCATCCAAATGAAAGCAGAAGAGTAAGGAATACCTAGAAATGCAGTACTGAATCAGCTCTACCCTCAGAGCATTTGCTGAACCCAGTGAACTTGAACACAAATTTTTGTGCTCTGGAGACACAAAACAAAACCCCAGGACCACCCACGTTGGTGTCTTATATTAGAACCCTCATAAAACTGGGGCCCAAACACAGAAACTTAGTGAAAGACAGGACTAAAATAAACTACCCATTTCCAACACCCCCCCCCACCAAAAGCCTGCATGGAAAAGTAGCAGTCTCAAAACTTGGCAGTGAGTAGAGTAGGAGAAAATTATACCCTGAGAATTTATAACCACAAACTACCCTTCCACAAGTTAGCACAACAGATTTTTCTCTTTTGAAGCAACCTAAATAAAACCTGAAGTCAATTTTATTTAAAGTGGTCCTGGACTGGTAATGCCCCAAGTGTCTAACAAAAGCAAATGCAAATCCTTTGTAGGAAATAGTCTCTTTCACTCTAGGATACAAAGAATTTCACTGGATACTTTTCCAAGGAAAACTAAACAATGTAACTGTCAAGATTACTAAAGAAGAGGGCGCCTGGGTGGCTCAGTGGGTTAAAGCCGCTGCCTTCGGCTCAGGTCATGATCCCAGGGTCCTGGGATCGAGGCCCACATCGGGCTCTCTGCTCAGCAGGGAGCCTGCTTCCTCCTCTCTCCTCTCTCTCTGCCTGCCTCTCTGCCTACTTGTGATCTCTCTCTCTGTGTCAAATGAATAAATAAAATCTTTAAAAAAAAAAAAAAAAAAAAAAAAAAGATTACTAAAGAAGAAATCAAAGCCATGAGTAAGAGCCAGCAGAAATAAAAGTTAACACATGGGGTTAATGGGTGGCTCAGTGGGTTAAGGCCTCTGCCTTCGGCTCAGGTCATGATCTCAGGGTCCTGGGATTGAGCCCTGCATCGGGCTCTCTGTTCAGCAAGAAGCCTGCTTCCTCCTCTCTCTCTGCCTGTTTCTCTGCCTACCTGTAATCTTGCTCTCTCTGTCAAATAAATAAAGCCTTTAAAAAAAAAGTTAACACAATCAGACCCAAAATACTTCAAATACTTAAATTATCAGATACAGAATATTAGTATAGGAAAGGTGGAACAAATGGAAAACATAGGAGACAATAAGAATAAACCTAAATATGTCTGTAATTACAACAAATATAAGCAGATGAACTGCTTCAGTTAAAAGACAAAGATGCTAAACTTTAAATTTTTTTAAATGGGATTTTAAAATTTTTTTAATGTTATTTGTAAGAGATATGTCTAACGCTTAAAAACACAGTCTGAGGATGTAAAAGTAAAAAGACACAGAAAGATATACAATGTACATACCAAATAGGGGCACCTGGGTAGCTCAGTGGGTTAAGCAGCTGCCTTTGACTCAGGTCATGGTCCTGGGATAGAGCACTGGGCTCCATGCTCAGTGAGGAGTCTGCTTATCACTCTTCCTCTTCCTCTGCCCCTCCCCCTGTTCATGCTCACGTTCTCTCTCTCTCTCTCTCAAATAAATATATAAAATCTTAAAGAAAGAAAGAAGAATCAAACAAACAAACAAACCCTGGTGTAGCCAGTTCCAATAGACAAATACATTTAGAGATGAACTTTATTAGACACAAAAACAATCATTACATAACGATTAGAAATTCATTTGGAAGATATCAATTCAAAGTTACCTACTTAAATTCGAAGTTACATACTTAAAGCCCTGAAATACACAAAGCAAGGAAAATCGACAAATCTCTACCATAACTGAAAGATTTTGACACACCTTCCCAACAATTGACTGCTAAGATAACATAAAAATCAGTAGTTTTATAGAGAACTTAAACAACACAGTGAATAAATTTAATGAACATATATTGAATACTGCACTTAATGGCTCAAAATGTACATTCTCTTCAAACATTCTTGAAACATTTTAATCAAATGGTGGTTTCAAAGGAATTTCAACAAATGTAGCCCTACCCCCAAAAGTAGTATTATACAGATGAAGTTCTCCAAAGGCCTCCCTGGTCCAATAACTATTAATGGATTTGCAACCAAAAACACATAACTAAAAAAATTCACATATGTTTGGAAATTAAGAAACATCCTTTTAATTTACTCAAGGATCAAAGGAGAAACTGTAATGGACATCAGAAAACATTCAGAACAAAATAGTACACATCAAAAACATATGTAACAAGGAGCGCCTGGGTGACTCAGTTGGTTAAGCAAATGCCTCCGGCTCGGGTCATGATCCCAGAGTCCCAGGATTGAGTCTCACATCGGGCTCCCAGCTCTATGGGGAGTCTGCTTCTCCTTCTGACCTTCTCCCCTCTCATGCTCTCTCTCACTCTCTCTCTCTCTCTCAAATAAATAAATAAAATCTTTAAAAAAATATGTAATATATAAAATATTAGATTATGGAGCTAAAGAACTTACAAGAAAATGTGCAACTTTAATATTAAAATAGAAAATAAGAAAAGCTAAAAAATAATGAAAACTGGGGTACCTGACTGGCTCAGTTCATACAGCATGCAACTCTTGATCTCAGGGTTGTAAGTTCAAGCCCTATGTTGGGTATAAAGATTATTTAAAATTTTTTTTAAATCTTAAAAAAAAAAGAAAACTAATGCTATCTTAAAAAGTTAGCAAAAGGACAGAAAAAAACTCAAGAGGGCACATGGGTGGCTCAGTCATTAAGCATCTGCCTTCAGCTCAGGTCAGATCCCAGGGTCCTGAGATGGAGCCCCACATCAGGCTCCCTGCTCAACGGGGAGCCTGCTTCTCCTTCTCCCACTCCCCCTGCTTGTGTTCCCTCTCTCACTGTGTCTCTCTCTGTCAAATAAATAAATAAAATCTTTAAAAAAAAACCCCAAAGATAAGAAAGGAAATAATAAATTTAGGAGAAAATAATTAAGTAGAAAATGAAAGATTTAATAATCAAAAGTTGGTTCTCTGAGAAAGCTAATAAAATTTACAAACCTGTGGTAATACTAAGAAACAAGAGAGCAGACCCCAACATTAAAATTAAATTTAAATAGTACATATATAACATGAAAATATTATATAAATAGATTAAATAAAAAGGGGACATATATTAGGATGCAACAGACATTAGATAATTAGGAGATATATTGATTCCAATAAACTTGAAAATGTATCTGAATGACTCATAAAATAAAACTTATCAAAACTGACTTAAGAAGAAAGCAAAAACCTGAATGGTCTTGTGACTATTTTTTTTAATATTTTTTTAAAGATTGTATTTATTTATCTGTCAGAAAGAGAGAGAACATAAGCAGGGGGAGTGGCAGGCAGAGGGAGAAGCAGGCTCCCTGCTGAGCAAGGAGCCCAATGTGGGACTCTATCCCAGGACCCCGGGATCATGACGTGAGCCAACCAATTTGAGCCACCCAGGCCTCCCTGGTCCAATAACTATTAAAGAGATTTAGGTCATCAGTTTAAAATCTTATGATTCAGGAGTTGTTATTGGTGCTAATTATTCAAAAAACAATTTCACTTTATATAGACTATTTCAGATTATGGAGGGGAAAAAAGACATTATTCCACTCATTTTTTGACACTAGTATCACCTTGATACCAAAATTCAACAATGCTACTCAAAAAGAGGAATTTACAGACCAATTTTACTTGTGAATATAAATGCAAAAATCCCAGACAAAACACTAGCAAATCAAGTATGTCCAAGTATTAAACACACACACACACACACACACACACACACACACTCACACACACAAATGAGCAAATGGGCTTATTCAGGAATAAAAATGGGTTAAAGAAGGAAAAATAAATAATGTTAATAGCTACCTTAACATACTTAAGGAGAAAATTGTGACTATCTCAACAAATGCACTTGATAAACTCAACATTCTTTAATAGTAAAAATTCTTAGTAAATTATTAATTAAAATGAACTTCCTTAATCTGTTACAGGACATCTACCCCAAAAGTTATAGCAAAAAACATATTCAATTTGGAAATTTTCAAAGCATTCCATTTAAAAATCAGGAATAAGGCAAGTTTACCTACTATCCCCACTTCTACACAAAATTAAACTGGAGGTCCAGACTAGACCATTAAAGTAAGAAAAAAAATAAGATATAAGAATTCAGAAAGAGAAAACAAACCTCTCATTATTTTAAAATGACATGATTGTCTATAAACTGGGGAAGGAGAAAAACCATAAGAGAGTCCTAATCTCACAAAACAAACGGAGGGTTACTGGGGGGTGGGAGGGTAGGGATAGGGTGGATGGGTTATGGACATTGGGGAGGGTTTGTGCTTTGGTGAATGCTGTGAAAGATGTAAGCCTGATGATTCACAGACCTGTACCCCTTGGGCAAAGAATAAAAATAAAATTAAAAAATAAAAATAAAAAATAAAAAAATAAAAATAAACATGCTAAATATAAAATCATTACGCAAAATCTATTGTATTTCTATATACCAGATATAAACAGAAAAAAATTTTAAAGACGTCATTTCTTACAGCATCAAAAATACGATATGTTTAGAAATAAATCTAACAAAGGATATGCAAGAGCTTTAAGGGAAAAAGTATAAATCTTTATTGACAGATATTAGAGAAAATTTTAATGAATGAAGAGCTATACAATATGACATATAATTTTTAAGAAGGAAGAGGGGTATAGAAACTTTGACCAATGGAACAGCAAAGAGTCCAGAAACAAATTGCCATTCAACATATGACAGAGGTGCTAATGGAGATCAATGGGGAAATGATGGATTATTTTTAATAAGTAGTGGTGGAGTGATTTGTTTTCAATGTGAAAAAAATTAAATTCTTACTTCACACAATAAACAAACATTAGTTCCAGGTCAATTAAAAACTTACATGTGAAAGGTAACTCTATAAAACTTCTAGAAGACACTAAATAGAGCATTTTTATGGTCGCAAATTAGGGAGAGGTCTTTAAACCACATAAAAAGTTCAAATTATAAAGGAAAATATTTATTATATTGAAATTAATGTCTTCTATCTTTCGAAAACCATTGTAAGAGGTGAAAAGACAAGTCCAAACTGAGAGAAGATAAATGCAGCACATCCAGCAAATAAATTTATCAAGAATTTATCAAGAAAACTTCTGCAAATCAGCAGGAATGACAAATATCCAAATAGAAAAATGGAGCAGAAATAGCCCATAAATTGGGGCGCCGGGGTGGCTCAGTGGATTAAAGCCTCTCCCTTCGGCTCAGGTCATGGTCTCAGGGTCCTGGGATCAAGCCCCGCATCAAGCTGCCTCCTCAGCAGGGAGCCTGCTTCCTCCTCTCTCTCTGCCTGCCTCTCTGCCTACTTGTGATCTCTCTCTCTCTGTGTCAAATAAATAAATAAAATCTTAAAAAAAAAAAGAAAGAAAGAAAGAAATAGCCCATAAACACAAGAAAAGATGTTCAACTTCCCAACAAATCATGGAATTTCAAACCATGAGAGACCATTCCAAATCTGCCAGGCTTAAGAAATGTGATAGAGCCTTTTACAAGACTGAGGAGGCGCAAGAATGTTCGTACCCTGCTGGTGAGAGGAAATATGCACACTTCCAGAAAACAGCCTGGCATTACCTAGTAAAATTAAGCATTTGTATGTTCTCTGTGATCTCATGTTCCCACTCTCAAGTATGGATCCTAGAGAAATCTGTGGTTGTGCCCAGGAGACATGCAGAAGGACATGGATAACAGCATTGTTTCCTGCAGTGAAAACCAGAAAACAGCCTCGATGCATTCAACAGACTGGACCAGTAAGTCATGGTACACTTTCATAATCAAATACTGTACAGCAATAAAAATTAGTTTACTACAGCCACAAGCCCACATGAATGGAACTCAAAAATAAATAAAATGTTAAAAGAAACAAATCACCGAAGATATAATATGTACGGCATTTTTTCACTCATATAAAGTTTTAAAACTAAACAGTACAATGTTTAGGGAATATATAGACAGTGATGACCACTAAGAAAAGCAAGGAATGGATTAACAAACTTCAAAACTGCAGACGCTCCCAGAGGAGAAGGACAAAAAGGGGATTTCTGGGATATAGAACCTTCAAAATGGTTCTATTTCTCAGCTTGGGAGCTAGATACGGAGGAATCCATTTTATTTTTCTTTTAACTGTACACATACATTTTCTTTCTTTTTTTTTTTTTTTATTCTTTTGACACAGAGAGAGAGATTACAAGTAGGCAGAGAGGCAGGCAGAGAGAGAGGAGAGAGGAGGAAGCAGGCTCCCCGCCGAGCAGAGAGCCCGATGTGGGCCTCGATCCCAGGACCCTGGGATCATGACCTGAGCCAAAGGCAGCGGCTTTAACCCACTGAGCCACCCAGGCGCCCCACATACATTTTCATACATTCTTTTGTATGCTGCTGTATTTTACAGTAAAAAATAAGTAAAGCATATTTACAGGATTTTGGTATTTGCCTTATCTGAATTATCTGAATTTTTCAGACAAAACTGTTTTTTCCTGAATTACAAAAACAATTATTTCAGTTTCCTCTTTCACACTTGGAAAAGAGAGTCCTAGAACCTGAAGTTTCTCTTTGATCAAATTGGAAAGCAGTACTTTTATGCACAATCCCCATGTATCTAGCAACAGGTTTCAGTTAAAAGTGTAGGTTTTCACAGTCACTCAAAGTGTGGTAAAAAAATTATGTCATATCCCCTAAATTCTTTTTTTTAAAGATTTTTATTTATTTATTTATTTGACAGAGAGATTACAAGTAGGCAGAGAGGCAGGCAGAGAGAGGAGGAAGCAGTCTCCCTGCTGAGCAGGGAGCCCAATGCCAATGCAGGGCTCGATCCCAGGACCCTAAGATCATGACCTGAGCCAAAGGCAGAGGCTTTAATCCACTGAGCCACCCAGGTGCCCCGCATATCCCCTAAATTCTTAACAACATTCATAATACTCAAGAAATAGCACTCGATAGCAATGCTGTCCAATAGAAATACAGCATAAGCCAAAGATGTAATTTTAAACTTGTAGTAGCCTCATTTCAACATCTGACCAATATCCTTAAAGTTATTAATGAGATGTCTTTCATTCTTTTGCATACTAAATTTTCAAAATTCAGTGTGTATTTTCCACTTAACTAGATGGAGCACATCTCCATCTAGACTAGCCGCATCCCAAGTGCTCGAGAGCCCCACGTGGCGTGTGACTGACTACACCCTCGGCAGCACAGCGTTGCGGTCTCCAAAGGAATAATGATCCACTTGGCTTCCGCTTTAGAGATTAAAAATAGAGACCCACCCACCAAACCCAGAGGCCTATTAGACCTCCGAACTACAAAGGAGATATCTAATTTTAGCATTAAGTAGAAGTAGGTACCTTATTCACAAAGAACAATAGAACTGGTCGTTCTTATCACATCTTTTCTCTTTATATCCCTGAATTTCCTCTGGATTGGGCCTAACAGGAACTTCTTGTAAAAGGGAAATAATAATGCTTTGGACTTCTTAAGCTTATTTTCCTCTGGGATCTAAAAAATTTTAAGAACATTCGTTCACTAAAACACACACACACACACACACACATTGGTTCACTAATCAACAGTCTTGACAACATATTCTGCCATTGTAATTCATTTATATCTAGGGAAATTGAACCTTAGACTAGAATGGCTAACATCAAATATGGAGACAGAAACTGAACCCAGGACTGAGATTCGGAGTCTCACGGGTCTCCTGAGCATATGTACCTGTTTCTTAAGGTTATTAGATTTTCTTTTGGTTCGACTTGTCCAATCATTCATGCTTAATTTCTTTTATTATCTTCCATATTTCACCTACTCTATCCCATTTCAGTATTATTCCAGCCCTCGGTTGGCTGCAGGAAACAAATGTAAGATGCTAACACTATGGCTTATTTAGTAACATTTCTAAAAGGAAATACACAATTCGTAAAAGATTTTGTTTCCTGATTTTTTAAGGATCAGATATTATAATTTTTGTAGAACAACTTTTGTAGCAATAAAAGCCAAATACTGACTAATTACCAGAAAACTAAAGAATGAAATCATCAATATTTATGGGATTTTTCTTCTGACTAATTTCACTATTTTGCATAGGAAATGTGCATTTTCTTAGTAAGTGTTGTTTAGTGAGTGTATTCATTTTCCAGCAGTAATTGCATGAAGGTGTTACTAATGAGAATCAAGCATTGACTTTCTGGAACTCATTTGTATGCTTATATACACACTCATTTTCCTGGCCTTTTCCTATTTTTTGAACTATTTATTATCCACAGCAGCACAAAATATTATTTAACTAACCTCCAGTACATTGGTTTTCTGACTTTCTGACTAAACTAACAAAAAATACATGTTTTAATTGAGGGACTAGCGTCATGTTGCCAGTTTCTTATTTTGCCAATTACAGTCATAAAAAAAATCATTAAAACCTACCCCTTATTTTATCACCATCATTCCATTAAAGCAGTGGTTCTCAAAATTCACCATGCATCACAACACCTGGAGAGTTATGCAGACAGATTGCTGGAACCCACCTGCAGAGTTGCTCATTCAGTAGTAGGACTAAAATAGGGCCCAAGAATTTGCATTTCTAACAAGTTCCCACGTGATCCTGGTACTGCTGGTCTGGTGAACCACACTTTGAAAAGTATTGCACTAAAAAGAGGCCATTTCAATGGCAAAAATGAGAAAAGATAACCTCAGGATAAAGGAGCATCATCTAAATTGAGGAAACTCAGGGCCACCTGGGTGACTCAGTTGGTTGAGGGTCTAACCCTTGGTTTCACCTGAAGTCATGATCTCCAAATGGGGGGATCTGCTGGTGCTGGGCTCTGAACTCAGTGAGGAGTCGGCTTCTCTCCCTTTCCCTCTCCCTCTGCTCCTACGTGTGCACGCACTCTCTCCCTCTCTCTCATATAAATAAATAAATAAATAAATAAACAAACAAACAAATAAATGGCATAAACTCACCCGACATCCATGCAAGCTTCACAAACAGTGACAGTCCCTTTAGTAACATTGGAAAACCAATGCCCTAGTACACTGTCTGGTAAGATAGCCCTAAGCAGCCACACATGACTATTGAACATTTGAAATATGGTTACCCTGAATTTAGATGTGCTGTGAGTTCAAGATACACACTGGTAAATATTTGTTACCAAAAAAGAATGTAAAATAGTTCATTAATATTTTTTTGTATTGATCACATGTTGAAATGACATTTGGATACTCTACATTAAATAAAGGATATTAAAAATAATTTCACTTTTTACTCTTAAAATGTGGCGACTAGAAAATTTTCAATTACATATGATGCTCACATCACAATTCTATCAGACAACACTGCATTGAGTGGAGGGTCTCAGTGCAGTCTCTGGATCAGTAGCCTCGACATCACCTGGGAGCGAATACATAAGAAGTATAACTCTCTGACAGCACCCCAGACTTACTGAATCAGAATCTCTTGGGGATAGAACCCAACAATTTGTTTTAATAAACCTTCCAAAAGATTCTGATCCAGGTTAAAGTTTGAGAACCATTGCTATAATAATGCTTATCAAATTTTAATATATATACAAATCACCCAAGAGGCTTTTAAAATTCACATTCTAGTTTAGAAGGTGAACAGTGGAACTCAAGATTCTGCAACTGTAACAAGATCCCACCAGATGTTAGATACTGCAGGTCCTGGGCCATTCTGTGGCTGCAAAGGCCTAGAACATCTACTCCTCATGGGGCGCTCTAACCAATATCCATTACAAACAAATAGGCACACATCTCCAAACACCAAAGGATTCACACCTCAAGATTCCAGCTGGGCTGCTGTAAGAGAAGGGAAGTGTGTTTCTCTGACAGAACGGACTCTGTCAAGACCCTTGGAGAGCTATAAAGAAATTATTCTATTTCTTTGCATTATCAGACAACCTGCCATGTTCCTCGAATAAGAAAGTGTGTATTTGTGTTCCCATTTTTCCATTTTAATGGTGATTCAATATATTTAGAGCTGGAAGCTACTTTTACTAGGCTGGATCATTTGAATGAAAAATGGGCACTCCAGCTGAATCTCCCTTGGCAAAATGAAACTTTTAATCAGCAGTGTTGTTTATATCCAGATAGTGGGTTTTAATCTGAGTTACTATCTGCCGGTTTTAACTAAGAGAAGGCAAAGAAAATAAGGAAATGAGAGGGAACTCTTCTCTTAAGCTGTACTATGTCAATTCCTAGTTTATTCATCATGACAAGAGCCACTAGAGATGGGACAGACCTTCTCAAATTCTGCTTGGTTCCTGAGAGACTCCATCATATACCCAAGAAACAGCTGCTCCCATATTTGAAAGAGGAGTTATTTTTCTTGATTTCCTCTTCCTCTGAGTCTCTTATTATATTTTCCCCACAATTTGCTCTAGTGGAAGAGTACAGAAAAACAAACACATTTACAATTGTCTGGGGAAAAAAAACAGCTTACAGTCCAACAGAAATGATAGAAAGTGACTATTAACTGTTTAGCTTGTATCGTACCATATTTTTTTAATAAGCCAGAACACAGAAATGAGAAGTTAGAAAACATGTCTTCTATAAAATTTTGTCAATAGTCTTTGAAATAAAACTACAGAAAGCTTTCTTTTTTAACCAAAATCTCTTTCATTGTTTATTGTAAGTAAAGAAAAAACAGAATTAAATGGGTGAGGCTTTTTTTTTTAATATGTGATTTATTACCCTTCTCCTTCAGGTTTGACAAAAACCTATAATATATAGTACATTATCCATGCTAGGTACAAGAATATACTGTAAAATAGATTTTTGGTATCTACACATATACATGTATGTACATACATAAGTATGTATGTATATACTTGTTTTTTCAGCATTTCTGCAGTGACTTAAACCCAACCATTACATTTAATTTATAAAACTCCTAGTCATGAAGGGTGCCTGGGTGGCTCAGTTGGTTAAGCATCTGCCTTCGGCTCAGGTCATGATCCCAGGGTCCTGGGATTGAGTCCCACATCAGGCTCCTTGCTCAGTGGGGAGCCTGCTTCTCCCTCTGCCTGCCGCTTCCCCTCCTTGGGCTCGCTCTCCCTCTCTCTGACAAATAAATAAAATCTTAAAAATAAAATCTTAGTCATGAAAAGTCAGTCCATTTTGTGCCTAGGCCACATGCCATTTGAAGAGACAAAGAGTCATATAATGCTGGGCCAATAAAATGAAAAATCTGGCAACTGAGATCTGTGAAGATTGTTCCTTTTGTGGCTATAAATATAAAACAATCATTTATTGTTTGGACAGAGACCATAAAAACAAATCCTATAAATCATTAGCTAAAGTACAGTAAAAGATTAAATCCAAATATTCACTGCACTTGAAAACAAACAATCTGTATCTTTTGCGTGAGTTTAGATCTACGTGTGGTCATGGTGAGGCACATGCTGTGGAAATTGAATTTGCTGGGAAAGGAAAGTGGCTTGTAGAGCCAGTGACGAACGAACAAGTCATCCTGGCAGGTCTGAACTTCAACAGGCCATCTCCTGGCGTAGGACACTCAGTCTCCCTCTGGTCCCACGGAGCAGTGCGACAAATGCCTTTACACAGTCCTGCTTTCGGATTCCGGCTGTTCCCATTCCAAGCATGTTGACTTTGAACAAGTCACTTACCCTGCTTCCACCCCAGCTTCCTCAGCTCAGGTTGATCCTGAGTGCAGAGCAATGTTTTTTCCAGGAATCTCTGGATAAATTGTTTTCTTCCTTGGACTCCAGGACCCTGTGATTTTTAGTTCCTTTCTAAAGGCAAGCCAACGGCATTGTTGAGTATGTTAAAAAATAATATGCGTACATTTCCCAGAACAAGGTAGTGCTCGGTAACTGAACTGGGCAAATGTGGAGGCAAACCCAGGGGACTGGAGATGAGCAGGCAGAGAAGCAGCAAGTCTCTCCATCTCCCTCCTACACAGAGATTCTGCCTCCTCTGAGGAATGGGAGAGACACTCTCTTCGAATAAACCAGTAAAAGTTTGTGTCATCTTTGAAAACCATGGGATTTTCACTCAGTTCAGAAACCATGCTTACTCTGCCATGCTCACATTATACATTTTTCTTGCATTCACAAGTCCTAGCCTTGTCCATTTTTCCATGTTCATTCACCAAATGTTTATTTACTACCTACTGTATTCAATGTTTTCATGCAAGAGGAATTGTTTATGTCTAGATGTCTCTAACTTTTCATTTCTGTGGGAGCACTTGAAGCACAGGACTCAAACCCAGCACCACTCAACTGAAAGACCAGCCAAAAGATGATACCGAGTACAAATGATATAGGTATAGGGTCAGGAAGAGTCTACACCGCATTCAGAGTAAAATACCAGCTTCTTTGTGTGGTCCCTACTGACCTCTCTGGGAGCACTTCTCCCCACTCTGCACCAACTATTCTAAGAGTTCAAACATTGCCTTCCCCTAGAAGCAGCCCTAGAGCCTCCAGCCCCCTCTCTGTCCCCACTATACCTACCACAGTCCGCTAAATTGATGTTCCTCCTAGAGACTGTGGTTATCAAACTTTATCTAAGTCACTGGAGAGCTTGTTAAAACCCAGTGCTGGGCTCCACCCCCAGACTTTCTGCTTTTAGGTCTGGGGTGGGGCATGAGAACTTGCTTTTCTAAGAAGTTCCCAGGAACACTAATGCTGCTGCTCCAAGATCACACTTGGAGAACCACGTTTTAGTCTAGCAGTTCCTTGAGAAGAACCTCGATTTCTATTATTTGGTTATCCCTAGCACCTAACACAGAGTGTGACAAATGGTAGATATTCCAACAGTATCTATTGAATGGAAGCAATGGGTGAACTAATGAATCCCCTGCTATTTCATTTGGAGATTGACAGATTCATCTCACATTATAAGAAGAACCCAAGACACTCCCCCCATTAATATTAAGCTCCCTCAACAAACCATAAGAGACTCTTAATCATAGGAAAAAACTGAGGGTTGCTGGCAGGGAATGGGGTGGAGGGATGGGGTAACTGGGGGATGGACATTAAGGAGGGCAGGTAAGGTGATGAGCACTGGGTGTTATGTAAGACTGATGAATCACTGACTTCTACCTCTGAAACTAATACATTATATGTTAATTAATTGAATTTAAATTTTAAAAAATTAAGCTCTCTCTTAAAACGAGCAGAAGCTGAGAGGCACTGCGCTGGGCCCTGAGACACAGCACACTGACTGGTGCTGCCGGAAGCTGCCGTAGGAAAATCTTCCCCTTACTACCTGAAATCTCCCCTCTGGGATCAGAGCCTTGGTTTGACAGGAGATGAAAATGGTAAACTTTCTCTTCTCTTAAATATCTCTTCTTCAATAGTATTCATATATGAATAAAAGAAGACAAATAAGCCACCAACATTAGAATTGGCTTCAGGACCACTAAATTCATTTCAAAAATGGGATATTAAGTGCTCTTTCCCAAGGCTGCCACCCTAAATCAGGTCAGCCAAATTTCCCTGGTCATCTGGGAGTTTTGTTCAAAATACAGATGCCCAAGGCCCTCCTGCGGAGAATCTCAATTCAGGTCAGTATGTGATGGGGCCCCCGAATCAGTCTTTTTAACAAGTTTCTGAGGTGGCTCAAATGGTTGTTTTTTTAATCACCCCAGCCGATATTTTTTTCATTCTTTTTTTTTCTTTTTTCTTTTTTAGTCCCCAGCCGATTTTAATGTGCAGATAGGACTGAGGACAACTACAAGAACCAAGGTAAAAGTTTTCCTACGAAACTATTTTTGACCTAATATTTTTCACCTGGAACAGGTTAGGTCATGGTGCAAAAGGCCAGGTTCTCAACGTGGAATGTGGCTTTGTTGCCCTTTGGTTTCCTGGAAGGAATAAATGTGTAAGGTATTTCTACCAAAGATCAAGTTTTGCGTCATGGCTCTATGGACTCGACCCACTCCAACAATAACAATAGAGCCATTAGTCAAAAGACCTCAGGAAAAGGGGAAACTTGTCACAGGATGATGCCAATTACCCAATTATTCTGAGCTCAAAAACTAAGCCTTGAACACTCGTCTTATACCATCAGAACCGTGGGTATGATCTGGAGAAGTAATCAGCATATCAGAATTCTATGCTGGGACAGTGTCAGAGTAAAATACAGGTAGGCTCCGGAATGTTACACGGGATGGAACTAGGAATGGTCTTGCACTTGAGTGTAAATATGGTGATGTCAACAATTAACCTTCCACTGAAAAAATTTTTCCTGTTTATACATACGCTCTGGTGGGAAAAATAATTTGATGTCGTTGGATATTATGTTTTGAAAAGAACTTCCTTTGTGCTAAGTTTATTTAAGGTGAATTACAGTTTTAATTCAGAAAGTCAGAATGTCTATTTTTTTTAAGTAGGCTCTATGCCCAATATGGGGCTCGAACTCAGGACCCCGAGATCAAGAGTTGCACATTCTACCGACTGAGCCAGCCAGGAGACCCTATCTTTTTTTAAATCACAATGTCTCAGAATTATACTTGCTTTCCTACCTCTCTTCACTCTCTTGCCTTCACATCAAGTCCCAAGAATAAAATCTAAGCATCTTGCCAACACATTCTGTATTGGGCTCTGCTCAAGGATCTAAGGGAGGCCAGTCAGGCTACGTGAGGTCCGATGCACCTTGGTTCATTAAATTGTTTAGTATGGGCACTAACTTTTACAATTGTGTAATAAAAGAAAATGTTTTCCAGAACGGACAGTAGCCAAAAGGAGAAAAGTATATAGGATTCTAGGAAACAACTCAGGGGGACTCGACAGCTAAGAAGTCATTTTTCTAAAATATAAATAGTGTTGCAAAGTGCCATTCATTCTCAGCACAGCATCAGCACACAGAAGCCACCTGGTGAATGCTTGACGGCATCAGCTTCCTTTCGATAACTGCCCATGTCTTTCATTAAACCCCTACCACCAAAAAAATCGTTTCTTACAAAAGAACGCTTTGAGGAATGAAAGGCTGCCGATGTGCAAACTAAAGTTCATTGCATTTTTAATAAGAATTTCGAGCACAATAAAGATTTTATACCCAAATATATTACAAAGAAATAGATGTAATGCTACATTAAACGATTACTACACTAGCTTCATTTGCCCCTTTCTCTTTTTCCCATGCCCAAAGCCATCACCTTCCTTTTAAAAAGGACAAGGTCTGGGGCACCGGGTGGCTCCGTCGGTTAAACTCTTGGTTTCAGCTCAGGGTCCTGATCTCAGGGTTGTGAGATTGAGCCCAGTGCAGGGCTCTATGCTCAACACAGAGTCTGCTTGTCCCTGTCTCTCCCACTCTGCCCCTCTCCCCACTCTCTCTCACTCTAAAATAAATAAATAAAATCTTTAAAAAAAAAAATAAAAAGGACAAAGTCTGAGATTCATGTGATACCCCCCCATTTTTATGTCTACAGGTCTTTGGGCATCATGTACTCCCCTGGTCCCCACTGTTCATGACAGGAGCCTGGGCTGGCTGGGCCAAAGGAGGGAGGCAGGGCTGCAGGCTCAGGTCTCTGTGAGGTCTTCTCCTTACCCCTTTCTCGAACTGGCCAAACTCATCCTTAACAATCTCTTGTGCGGGAGATTCAGTTAATTGTCATATGCGGAAAAGCCTACACCAAGAAAGCAAGAATAAAAGCAACCTCTCTCCCGTCACCCAGGTTCGTGTGGCTATTTAAATTGTGTTAAATTTGGGAGGCCTGGGTGGCTCAGTTGGTTAAGCATCTGCCTTCGGCTCAGGTCATGATCCCAGGGTCCTGGGATGGAGCCCCACATCGGGCTCCCTGCTCGGCAGAGAGCCTACTTCCTCTCCCTCTGCCTGCTGCTCTACCTACTTGTGCTCTCTATCTCTCTGTCAAATAAGTAAGTAAAATCTTAAAAAAAAAAAAAAAAACAGTGAATGCCTTTTGTATGCAGCTCACTGGGGTAGCTTCCATATGGATGTTTCTCTTATAATCCCTAAATGTTCAGCAGGGGCACATTTATTCAGTTATAATTATTTTATATATTATTAATGTTATTCTATATACAATTAATATATTATATGTTATATGTTACAATTATTTTTGTCACAGAATCCTCATACTTGTTGGAATTTGGAATTCATATTCATGCTATCTCAAGTAATAGCTATGGTGGTTTAATTTCAAAGCTTTAAAAGAATAGTTTTAATATTGATGAAAATTGATCTCCTACTACTTTTAAATAAAAACTGATTGCCAGAGCGCCTGGGTGGCTCAGTGGGTTAAAGCCGCTGCCTTCAGCTCAGGTCATTATCCCAGGGTCCTGGGATGGAGGCCCACTTCCGGCTCTCTGCCTGCTTCCTCCTCTCTCTCTGCCTGCCTCTCTGCCTACTTGTAATCTCTCTCTCTGTGTCAAATGAATAAATAAAATCTTTTTTAAAAAAAATTGATTGCCAACAATCCCATATATGTTAAAATATAAAAAGAATGGTGACGCCCTGGGTGGAGCTCAGTCGTTAAGTGGCTGCCTTTGGCTCAGGTCATGATCCCGGGGTCCTGGGATCGAAATCCACATCGGGCTCCCTGATCAGCTAGGAGCCTGCTTCTCCCTCTGCCTCTGCCTGCTGTTTCCCCTACTTGTGTGCTCTCTCTGTCAAATAAATAAATAAAATCTTTAAAATAAAATATAAAAAGAATGATAACCGATAGTAATGAAGTCATTTTGTGCTTCATGTGGGAAAACACACCCCTTTTATTTCCAACACACGTGGGTGGAGCTGAGGAGACTGGGTTTAGTAGACATAGTTACAGACCCCGATATTCAGGAAACACAAAGATTCTAACACTCCCATCCCTTTGAACATAGACATGACCATGTCATTATCTGTGACCAATGAAATGAGGGCAGAAGTGAATAATACATCACTTCCAGGCAAAAGTGTTAATTGGCAGCTCTTGACTCCATGCCTGTCCTCCCTGCTTTGAGGAGCCCTGAAATACTGTACTGGCAGGTCACATCTTAAGATGGCGAAAATGCCATCTTTCTAAGAGATGTCGAATGTAGCAGAATTCCCCACCCATCTATGTATCAATCCACACTGGACATCAAGGGTGATCAAGAAATAAACCTTTCGGGCGCCTGGGTGGCTCAGCGGTTTAAAGCCTCTGCCTTCGGCTCAGGTCGTGATCTCAGGGTCCTGGGATCGAGGCCCACATCGGGCTCTCTGCTCGGCAGGGAGCCTGCTTCCTCCTCTCTCTCTGCCTGCCTCTCTGCCTACTTGTGATCTCTCTCTCTCTCTGTCAAATAAATAAATAAAATCTTTAAAAAAAAAAAAAAAAAGAAATAAACCTTTCTTGTTCTAGCCACTGGTATTTGGGGTTATTTTTATTGCAAGCACAACTAGCCTATTCTGACTAGTACACCAAACCAGAGCCAGCATAGTCTCCCTGTTGGCATAGCAAACTGTTTCTGTTACTTAGAGCTATGAAACCAGATTTTTCCGAGTTTGTCAGACACCTTCTGAAATACCACTTATTATTTCTTTTAGGGATTTCCTGAGAGTGGGTCTCTAGTAAAACTCCGTGATGATACACCATGGATTTAATCACACACAAACACATCATACCTCATATGCCCAGAGCTGTCCCCTCAGTACTCTTTGAAATGTTACCCTTGCCCTCTGACATCACTGTTCTGTGCTATGTGGGTGTAGCTTAGCAAATGCCTCCCTGATGCTTTTTCCCTCCTGTGCTCCCTGCAGCAGACCTCTGTTCTAGCACAACACATCGCACTATTGTTACCCAGGTACAAGAAAGTGAATTCCTGGGAGGGAAGAACCCTGTTGACTCATCACCATTTCCCCAACGCATTATCTGAGAGTAGATAACTACTAACAGTTTGGGTGGAGAATGAATAGATGTATCTAGAGGTTTGGTCATGCTCTCTGTAGCCCCTCTCTATTTTTATCCCCCTCATCCACACCATCTCAGATAAATACATGACCTTGTAAAAATACCCTTCTATAAACACCACTTTGGGGCCAAGTCCCTGAACGACCCATCCTGCCACTGAAATTGTATTACATCGTAGTTAAGCTCACCACTTCCGCAACCGTCGGATTCATGGTTCTAGATCTGCTACTTACCAGCATGATGATTCTGGCTGGGCAAGTTGCTGAACTTAGCCAGGGCTCAGTCTTTCCCCCTGTAAAACAGGACCTCCGGTACAGGCTTGCGAGAATCCAGTGACTACGGGGCACTCAGCCTCAGCCCTCCATTACTAGCAGATCTGAAGCTTTGCTGCGCTCCAGGTGCTCCTCCACCCAGCAGTTCCCACAACACGTGGATGCTCGTGAGCAATGCCATGTCGTAGGTTCCACTTCCAGCCACCTAAACCAAAATCCGCTTTTTCACAAGACTCCACCACCAGGTGATTCGCAAGCCCATTAATGTTTGAGAAATACTACTAAAATGCTGCAAACTTGTTTTATTTTAAATGATTCGGGGGCGCCTGGCTCGTTCAGTCCAAAGAGCAAGCAACTCCTGATCTCAGCGTCATGGGTTCAAGCCCCATGTTGGGTGTAGAGATTACTTTAAAAAAAAAATTTCAAACGGTGTGAATGATCCTGTTTGCTCAAAACAAGAGGGCTTACTGTGCCCTCAGAACCCCAGGGTGCCCAACTGTGCCTCAGGATCCCAGGGTGAATTTTAAGAAAAAAATCACCCATGCCTAGCCCAACCCCACCTAAACTCAACCCGCTCCCCTCAACTAAGCCACCCTGCCCCCTCAACCCCCGACGCATTCTATGGGCCTCAGGTCGGCATGACTTGGCATCCTAGTTTTTTACAAAATCTCCCTAGGTGATTCTCAGGAGATTGAGACCCACCTGCTTAAAGAGAGCATTAAATTCTGACAAGGTCTGTGCGGTGACCTGGCTCACCAGGAAAAGAAACAGGATCAGTGAAAAAAGAAGCTATTCTGCCACTTGAGGAAAGAACTGCAGAAAGCCCCATCAGGTTTTTAGTTGTTCCACGTTCTCCCCTCGGCCGTGAGGGCCTACGCCAGTCCCTCACACCTGCTCCTCTGATCTTGACCCAGCTGCTGGGACTCTAGCCTGGAACCTTCGCCTTCACTCCCTCTCTGTCTGCCTCATTCCAGCGCCATCTGTCCCAGCTTCAGGCAATGTCTGCTGCCCTGGCCCTGACTTCTCAGCGTCCTTCCCCTGGTTCACCCACATTCTGTGTTGACCCTGGGCTGCTCCTGGATCCCGATTCTGATCAGAACTAGAAGAGAATTTCTCAGGGCCATGGTTCTGAGGAAAAACCAATACAAAGCCTTCCCCCCCCAAATTGAAGACTAGGGGAACGAGGTTCACCTGCTTGAAGACTGCAGAAATCAGGGGCGCCTGGCTGGCTCAGTCTGTGGAGTGTGCGGCTCTTAATCTCGGGGTTGTGAGTTCAAGCCCCATGTTGGGTACAGAGATGCTGTAAAAAAAAGAAAAGAAAAGAAACTGTAGAAACCAGCCTCTTGCAGCTGAGATTGCCAGCAGCTATGCCTCAGGCTTCCCCCTTCCCAAGCCAACTAATTTTAACAGCAAAATACCTAATAACAGAATATTAAGCAAATATTCCAATTGTGCTTTTTTTTAATTTTGAAAATTTATAGCTAAAAGCTCTGGGGTTGACCCAAGTGTTAGAAAACACTGATTCAAAACTTGCTCTTACCAAAAAAAGATGTTGTATATATACTCAATGGACTATTTTTCAGCCTTAAGAAAGGAAGATACTCTCCCATTTGTGACAACATGGATAGACCTTGGGTACATTATGCTAACTGAGATAAGTCAGACAGAGAAAGACAAGTACTGTTTGATATCACTTATATGTGAAATCTGAAAAAGTTTAACCTATTAAAAACAGTAAAATGGTGGTTACCAGGGGATTGGAATTGTGGATGAGAGAGATGGTGTTTAAGGTTACAAACTTATAACAAGTCCTAAATAAGTCATACGAGCTAGTGCACAGTATAATGAATATAGGCAAGAATTTTGTACTATAAGGATGTAATATGATAAACACTACTATATCAGCAATCATATTATAAAATATAAATATATCAAAGTAACATGTTATACATCTTAAACTTACACAATGTTACACATCAAATTTATTTAATTTTAAAAACTTGCTTCTGGGAGCACCTGGGTGTTTCAGTCAGTTAAGTGTCTGCCTTCAGCTCAGGTCATGATCTTGGGGTCCTGGGATGGAGCCCTGCACGAGGCTCCCTGCTCGGTGGGGAGCCTTCTTCTTCCTCTCCCTCTGTGTCTCCCCTTACTTGTGCTCTCTCACTCTCTCGCTCTAACTCTCAAATAAATAAATAAAATCTTTAAAAAAATAATAAAAAATTTAAAACTTGCTTCTATCAATTAACTAATGGTTTAAGGGCACCTGGGTGGCTCAGTGGGTTAAGTGTCTGCCTTCGGCTCAGGTCACGATCTCAGTCAGGGTCCTGGGATCGAGGCCCAAATCGGGCTCTCTGCTCAGCGGGGAGCCTGCTTCCCCCTCTCTCTCTCTGCCTGCCTCTCTGCCTACTTGTGATCTCTCTCCCTTTGTCAAATAAATAAATAAAATCTTTTTTAAAAATTAAATAAATAAATAAATAATGGTTTAGTGTCATTAATGGTGCAACAGTCAGTCATTGAAGAGTATGAGCAGAGATCAGACATAATCCAATCTGCATTTTTTTTTTTGCATTTTTGCCATATAGCAAGTGGGGTCAAGAGTAAAAGCAGGGGGACACCTGGGTGGCTCAGTTGGTTAAGCATCTGCCTTTGGCTCTGGTCATGATCCCGGGGTCCTGTCTAGTCCTGCGTCAGGCTCCCTGCTCAGCAGGTGGTCTGCTTCTCCTTCTTCCTGCCACTCCCCCTGCGTATGCACACACTCTCTCTCTCTCTCTCTCTGACAAATAAATAAAATCTTTAAAAAGAGAGAGAGAGAGTGAAAGCAGGGAAACCAGTTAAGAAGCTAGCGCAGGGGTCCAAGCATAGGAAGCTCATAGGTTGAACTTGGGTGATGACAGCAGATTCAAGAGATATTTTAGAAGTAGAATTAACAAGACTTGCTATGGATTTGATTAAGTAGGGAAAGAAGGAGGAATCAAAGCTAACTCCTAGGTTTCTGGCTGGAACCTCTGGGAAGGACTTTTACTATAATGGAAAGATTAACAAAGACAGAATCTTTGGGCAGACCTACTAATGTCCTGGCAAGTACCCAGCAAAAGGAGGAGAGGCAAGTGGAACCACCAGGTGGAAACTACAAGAGTAGTTATCATGTGTGCATTTAAACTCTACAAAACTCTAGGTCCTCAAACACCAGCACACCTCCCCAGGCACCCAAACCTTCAGTAATTAGGATATTTGTCAGAGAACAAAGATTCAAGCATGGGAGGAGAAAACAAAGACCAAGGCACAGCAATAGATGGAACCTGAGGACAAGCCATGAAGCAAGTACTAAGAGCCAGGAATCCAGGCCCAGGGTAGAACAAGAGCAGCAATAAAGGTCCTCTTTTCTGAGATGTAGTCCCAGAATCCAAGCATAGTGCTTGCTTATGTTAGGTCCTCCAATGTTAAATGGCTTTATTTATTTAATACGTACTTGTATAATGCTTACTATGTACCAAGCACCATTCTAAGGGCTTTAAAATATTAACCCATTTAATCCTTACAACAACCTTATACAGTAAGAACCACAACTATCCCCATCTTTCAGATGACAAAACTGAGGCATGTCAGATTAAGTAACTTGCCCACAGTCGTACAGTAAGTAATGGCACAGCCAGGAGCCGGCCCCAGAGTTCACGCCCCCAACCACCCTGCCACACACGTGAATGAATAAATAAAGTCAGAGGTGCCTCCTTAACCAAGATAGAGACTTTTACACAGATTTCATGTTTCAGCAGCTGCAAAACACAGGTAAATTCAAAGCTGTCTCTGAGAGGCTAGATGGTCAGCTGTCCTTCCTACCCCTCTCCACTACATGCATACATACTTCAACGGGCTTGATACCTTAATTTGTCCGAATCCTTTTGAATTATGTTGTGCTATTCCCTTTGTGGCTGTTTTAAATTTCTCTCTCTCTCACACACACACACACACTCTTCACTAAATACTATCTTTTAAAATCATAAGATGTTACTGTAAATCTCTATTTTCCCAACTACAGCAAGATAGGCCTCCACCACATTTTATTCATTCACTCTTTGTGGTAGACACATAGGGTGTTTCAAACACCCCGCTACCACAGATAAGACTGGGATGAACATTTCATACCTCCCCTACTGGATTTAGGGAAGAATTTATCTGGAATTTACCTGTAGGAGGGACGATAAATATTTATAAACTTGAACTAAATACTGACACATTGCTTTCCAGAATGGCTATATAATCCAGACTCCCACTGACAGTACTTGAGGGCTCCTCCACCCACATCCTTGCCAATACTTGCTGTTATCCACCTTTTAATTTTTGCCAGTTGGTTGAGTATGAAGTGATAACTTGTATAAATTTGCTGTTCTCCAATTACCGATAAGTTTCAGCATCTGTTCATATATATTTTTGTTAGGTTTTGCAGTATTCCCTTGTGAAAACAATCTATTCATATCTTTTGACCATATATCTGTTGGGTTTATTATTCTTCTTATGTTGTTTGCAGTTGGTTATTTTATATTCTTTATTTTAATTCTTCATTGCTTTTAAACATTGAAAATATCTTTTCCCAGTCTATCACCTGTCAGTCAAATGTGTCTATGACCTTTCTACAATTTCTATGGCAAACAATATGAACTTTTGATAAAATGACAATTTTTTTTAAGTAGAATGGAGAAATGTGAAGACCTTCAGCTTTCATAATTGTTTCATTCTTTCATCAAACCAGGAGACACAATGACTAAAGAGAAAACCTGAAAATAAATAAATTTGAAGTTCTAATTCCCAAACAACTAAATTGGTGATTAAGGAACCATTTTGGTATATTCTATTAATAAGCTGAAGACATTTTTTATTTATGCCACCTTCTTCCACAAAGGATCTGAGGAAGCTTACAAGAAAACAAGCAATAAAATTGAAAAATATAAATAACCAAAAAATCAGGAACAAGGAAAACACAAAGCAGAATAGAAGGTCAAGACCAGGAGGAAACTAAGAATGCAGATATGTAGGCCACAGGGTTCAATAAAATTACTAATGTTGAGCCAAAATTTTGGCTCTGAGCTTCTTGGCAACCAGAGGGAAAAGGGAAAAGGGAATACAATCAGGCACAATCAACGATATTATTTGTTGATAAGAAAACATACAAGTTCCTCAGAGGAAGATAAGTTTTTCCTGGCCCTGAGTTCTAAAAGAATTTCTCAGGTGGGCTTCATACTGGGAACAGTTCCCTCACCAACATTTCTGCAGTCAAAGCAATGGGTCTCATTTCTTGTAACATTTCTGTAAAGCTAATGGCCACCAAACTATACTCTCGAACATGGAAAGTAACCCTGTCTCTGATCTGCCAGTTCAATGTGAGAAGGAGGAAATGAAGAGGAGAGGAAGAGACCAAAGAAAAGTCCATCCTAGCACACAGTGTTTGAGATTTCAATTTAGTATAAGAGTCAAACCAAAAACAGCTGGAAGAATTAACAACATATTAGTTAAGATAACATTAGTTGCTGACATAGAAACCCCTGAAAATCTCAGTGGCTTAACAGTGAATTTGGGTGATTTGGGAATAGAAGATTCTCTCCCTTTCTTTCTTTTCTTTCTTTCCTTTCATTTCTCTTTCTTTCTTTCTTTCTTCTTCCTTTTTATCCTTCCTTCTTTCTTTTTCTTTTTTTTTTTTTAAGATTTTATTTATTTATCTGACACAGAGAGAGGGATTACAAGTAGGCAGAGAGGCAGGCAGAGAGAGAAGAGAGAGGAGGAAGCAGGCTCCCTGCCGAGCAGAGAGCCCGATGTGGGCCTCAATCCCAGGACCCTGGGATCATGACCTGAGCCAAAGGCAGAGGCTTTAACCCACTGAGCCACCCAGGCGCCCATATCCTTCCTTCTTTCCTTCCTTCCTTCCTTCTCCTTAAGTAGGCTCCAAGCCCATCGTTCATGACCCTGAGATCAAGAGTTACATGCTCTACTGACTGAGTCAGCCAGGAGCCCCTAAAATTTGTTTCTTGTTCAAGTAAAGCCAAAATGAGAACCAGGCTCCTTCCATCTTGAGTCCCCACCATATTCAATATATGAGAAAAGAACAAAGAGGAACATGCATGGAAGGTTTTTATGGGTCAGGCCTGGAAACAACAACACACCACTTCCACTCATATTCTAGAACTTAGAATACTCTCAGCCACAAATTATCAGTTGTGTCTTTCCAATATTTCTTCACAAATAATTTTCTATACCAATTTTCAGCAAAATACAGCCTATAGGCCAAGTCCACTTCACTGCCTGTTTTTGCATGGTTCACAAGATAAGAATGATTTTGCCATTTGTTTAATGGTTGAAAAAGAAATCAAAAGTGGAATAATAGGGATGCCTGAGTGACTCAGTTGGTTAAGCAGCTGCCTTAGGCTCAGGTCATGATCCCAGGGTCCTGGGATCGAGTCCCACATTGGGCTCCTTGCTCAGCAGGGAGCCTGCTTCCCTCTCTGACTCTGCCTGCCGCTCTGCCTGCTTGTGCTCTCTCTCTGACAAATAAATAAATAAAATCTTTTTTTTAAAAAGTGGAATAATAGTTTACAACATTTGAAAATTACATAAAATTCAAGTTTCAGTCTCCATAAATAAAGTTTTATTGAAACACAGCCAATATAGTTTGCATCACACAACAACAGGGTTGAATAGCTGCAACAGAGACCATATAACTGACAAAGCTGAAATATTTTTCTACCTGGCCCTTTATTGAAAAGGTTTGCCAACCTCCTGCTTTAAACTAATAAAAACTGATAGGATTTGAACAACAGGTACTTTTAGGCAATGGTCTAAATCACAAATATCCTTGATTGGTGATTGAAGTGAATCCATAAGCATTAGTAATCAAATGAAATTGTTATCTTTGGGTAACACTGGGGAGTCTGACCAGGATTCTGATCATTCTTCTATATGCAGATTTGGATCAGTAAGAACCTGCAGGCAAACCCAGGATTTTTCAGAAGAACTATTTCTGGATCTATACCTGTTTGAAAACAAATAACTAATTAACCATTTTTATATAAGTAAAGAAACATTGCTTATTTGGAAATTTGTTTTCCAAATTTCTCAAATAAGAAAGTATTTCTCCAATGGAAGGATGATATATTAACTAGCATGCCTTTTAAATAACTGATCATTTTATTATAGGAAGGATACTATTTTTTGAGGATTGTAAATACCTTAATTCTAATGGTGAAAAGGTAGAGGATAAAGATAAATGGCTAGGAATCATATTTCATGAAACTATCTATCAAGAAGTTTATTTATAAGTAGCTTCCTGATGATTCTGTTAACATAGCCTTCTTTGGGTTTTGTTTGTTTGTTTTTGTTTTTATTTATTTATTATTTATTTGATACAGAGAGAGAGAGATCAGAACACAAGTAGGCAGAGAGGCAGGCAGAGAGAGAGGAGGAAGCAGGCTCCCTGCTAAGCAGGGAGCCTGATGAGGGCCTCGATCCCAGGACCCTGAGATCATGACCTGAGCCGAAGGCAGAGGCTTTAACCCACTGAGCCACCCAGGCACCCACACAGCCTTCTTTGTTTCCTAGTAATTCTATAATCAGATGAAGAACAAAATTAACTCCTTTTTGTCAGAATGCCTTACCAACCTAACATTAACTGATAGCATTTCTTTCTACTGAAGTTCCAAAACATGAAAAGGTTCACAGGGAATACGCACCATTGCACATACACGAGACCAGTTTAAGACTTTAGGAAAGAATAAAATATACCAACATATCAAAATAAGCTTTAAAAATAACCTCAACATTCATGTCAATAGGCGTGCCCCTTGAGCATCATGGTGACATAAAGGACAAAGCTTGTCTTTTAGCCACTGTGACTGTGATCATCCTGAGCAAAAAAAAAAAAAAAACCCTCCTAGTCCTGAGGACCCAGGCTCCCTGAGACCAGGATGCCCAACACTTAGGAATGATCTGAGAGATAACTGTATCAGGATCCAATAGCAAACTCTTGTTCTATATAAGAGGAAATTGAGGAGGAGCAGCAATATGGTGGAGGAATAGGAGAGCTAAAAATCCACAGGTCCCAGGAGTTCAGCTAGATAGTTATCAAACCATTCTGAACACCTATAAACTCAAAAGAAGATCAAAGAGAAGAAGAGCAGCAATTCCAGGAACAGAAAAGCAACCACTTTCTGGAAGGACATGCAGAAAAGTGAATCTGAGGCAACATTCAGTGGGAGGGGACCACTCCCAGCAAGTGGCAGAGCAGCAGAGAATGAAATTGGAACTTTAAGAAGTCTGCTCCACTGAGGGACATCACTCCAGAGGCTAAACAGGAGGTGGAACCCTCCCGGGGACACTGGTCTCTGGACCTGCAGGGTCACAAAAAGACCAGGGGTGCCTGAGTGCAGCAGAGCTCCCAGGTATCAGAGCAGGAAAGCCAGCTGCAGAGACAGAGCCAAGGACTATTCTCTCAGCTCAGGGTTACCTTAAACCCTGATCTGAGGCACAGTTGGGCCACTGCTCTTTAAGCAGGGACCCTGCAAGTGGCAGATGCAGGGAGACCCCCTCCTTCCTCCTCTGGGAGTGGTGTGGGAGCAAGCTGCAGGAATCTTCTGGGTTTAGAGACTCCAAACGGGCCATGCACCAGAGATAGAAATGGTCGGTCACAGGCCAAGTGAGCTCAGAGTGTGGCCGGAGACGAGGGAGACGGGAGGGATTGACTGCTTTTCTCTGAGGGCGCACTGAGGAGTGGGACCCCGAGCTCTCAGCTCCGCCAGGTCAGAGTTTGGAGGCTGCCATTTTCATTCTCGTCCTCCAAAGTTATACGGAAAGCATTCAGGGAACAAAAGCTACCGAGAGCAAACCCAAGCAGATTACTTAGCCTGGCCGCTGGCAAGGGCAGTGCAATTCTGCCTCCAGCAAAGATATTTGAGAATCACAGCAACAGGGCCCTCCCCCAGAAGATTAGCAAGAACATCCAGCCAAGACCAAGTTCACCAATCAATGAGAACTGCAAAACTTCAGAGCTATGGGAATACAGCACATAGAATTCATGGCTTTTTTCCCATGATTCTTTAGTCTTTCAAAGTTAAATTTTTTTATCTTACTTTTTTCTTATTCTATTTTTTAAATTTTTCCTCTTTCCTATTTTAACATTTTTTAACTATTTTATCTTATCAATACTTTTCAATTTTCATTGTTATAAAATTATAAAAATCTTTTTCAATTTTCATTGTTATAGTCATATTCCATCCCTTCATTGTATTTAACCTTATTTTTTGTATACATATAGGTTTTCTTTAAAATTTTAAAATTTCTTTAAATATTTGGGATACAGTTTCTTCTAACAGATCAAAATATACCCTAAATCGAGTACATGGCTTTGTTCTAGTCTCCAGCCTGACCACATTCTTTCCTTTTTTTTTCTTTTTTAAACCAACTTCTTATCAATTCCTTTTTTAGAATCTTTTTTAATTTTCATCTTTACAGTCATATTTCATCCCTTCATCATGTTTACCCTTATTTTTGTATATATATGTTTTTCTTTCTTTAAAATTTTGGGAAGCAGTTTCTTCTAATAGACCAAAATACACCCCAAATCATGTGTGGTTGTGTGGCTCTGTTCTACTCACCATTCTAATATATATACAAATATACAAATATACAAATATACAAATATATATATATATATATATATATATATATATATATATATATATCTCCCCCCCTCCTTTCTTCTTCCCCAGATTCAGGGCTCATCTGATTTGGTTAGTGTATATTTTTCTGAGATCATTGCTACCCTTTTAGTATTTTGTTCTCTCATTCATCTATTCTTATCTAGATAAAGTGACAAGGCGGAAAAACTCAACTCAAAAAAAAAAAAAAACAAAGAGCAAGAGGCAGTACCAATAGCTAGGGACCTAATCAATATGGACATTAGTAATATGTCAGAAATAGAGTTCAGAATGACATTATCAAGGTGCTAGCTGGGCTCAAAAAAAAACATGGAAGATACTAGAGAATCCCTTTCTGGAGAAATAAAATCCATTTCTGGTGAAATAAAAGAACTAAAATCTAACCAAGTTGAAATCAAAAAAGCTATTAATGAGGTGCAATAAAAAATGGAGGCTCTTACTGCTAGGATAAATGAGGCAGAAGAGAGAATTAGTGATATTGAAGATCAAGTGATGGAGAATAAAGAAGCTGAGAAAAAGAGAGATAAACAACTACTGGGGACAAGGGGACAATTCAAGAGATAAGTGATACCATAAGACAAAACAATATTAGAATAATTGGGATCCCAGAAGAAGGAGAGAGAGGGGCAGAAGGTATATTGGAGCAAATTATAGCAGAAAATTCCCCTAATTTGGTGAAGGGAACAAGCATCAAAATCCAGGAGGCACAGAGAACCCCCTTCAAAATCAATAAAAATAGGTCAGCACCCTGTCACCTAGTGGTAAAACTTACAAGTCTCAGTGACAAAGAAAAAATCTTGAAAGCAGCTTGGGACAAGAGGTCTGTAATATACAATGGTAGAAATATTAGGTTGGCAGCAGACCTATCCACAGAGGCCTGCCAGGCCAGAAAATACTAGCATGATATATTCAGAGCACTAAATGAGAAAAATATGCAGCCAAGAATACTATATCCAGCTAGGCTGTCATTGAAAATAGAAGGAGAGATAAAAAGCTTCCAGAACAAACAAAAACTAAAAGAATTTGCAAATACCAAACGAGCCCTACAGGAAATATTGAAAGGGGTCCTCTAAGCAAAGAGAGGGCCTAAAAGTAACAGACCAGAAAGGAACAGAGACAATATACTGTAATAGTCACCTTACGGGCAATACAATGGCACTAAATTCATATCTCTTGATAGTTACCCTGAATGTAAATGGGCTAAATGCCACAATCAAAAGACACAGGATATCAGAATGGATAAAAAAACAAGACTCATCAATATGCTGTCTGCAAGAAACTTATTTTAGACCCAAAGACACCTCCAGATTAAAGTGAGGGGGTGGAAAACAATTTACCATGCTAATGGATAACAAAAGAAAGCTGGGGTGGCAATCTTTATATGAGACAAATTAGATTTTAAGCCAAAGACTATAATAAGAGATGAGAAAGGACACTATATCATACATACAGAGTCTGTCCAACAAGAAGATCTAACAGTTTTAAGTATCTATGCTCCTAACATGGGAGCTGTCAATTATATAAGCCAATTAATAACAAAATTAAAGAAACATATCGACAATAATATAATAATAGTAGGAGATTTTAACACCCCCCCCTCACTGAAATGGACAATTCATCTAAGCAAAAGATCAACAAGGAAATAAAGGCTTTAAATGACACACTGGACCAGGTGGACATCGCAGATATATTCAGAACATTCCATCCCAAAGCAACAGAATACACATTCTTCTCTAGTGCACATGAAACATTCTCCGGAGTCAATCACATCCTGGGTCACAAATCAGGTCTCGACCGGTACCAAAAGACTGGATCATTCCCTGTATATTTTCAGACCACAATGCCTTGAAACTAGAGCTCAACCACAAGAAGAAAGTTGGAAAGAACTCAAGTACATGGAAGCTAAAGAGCATCCTACTAAAGAATGAATGGGTCAACCTGGAAATTAAAGAAGAATTTAAAAAATTCAAAGAAACAAATGAAAATGAAAACACAACTGTTCAAAATCTTTGGGACACAGCAAAGACAGTTCTGAGAGAAAATTATATAGCAATACAAGCCTTTCCCAAGAAACAAGAAAGGTCTCAAGTACACAACCTAAACTTACACCTAAAAAAGCTGGAGAAAGAATAGCAAAGAAAGCCTAAACCCAGAAGGAGAAGAGAAATAATAAAGATCAGAGCAGAAATCAATGAAATAGGGCGCCTGGGTGGCTCAGTGGGTTAAAGCCTCTGCTTCGGCTCAGGTCATGATCTCAGGGTCCTGGGATCAAGGCCCGCATCGGGCTCTCTGCTCAGCAGGGAGCCTGCTTCCTCCTCTCTCTCTGTCTGCCTCTCTGCCTACTTGTGATCTGATCTCTCTCTGTGTGTCATTAAATAAAATCTTTAAAAAAAAAAAGAAATCAATGAAATAGAAACCAAAAGAACAGTAGAACAAATCAACAAAACTAGAAGCTGTTTCTTTGAAAGAATTAATAAGATTGATAAACCCCTGGCCAGATTTATCCTAAAGAAAAGAGAAAGGACCCAAATTAATAAAATCATGAATGAAAGAGGAGAGATCACAACCAACACCAAAGAAATACAAACAATTATAAGAACATATTATGAGCATCTCTACACCAGGAAATTTGACAATCTGGAAGAAATGGATGCATTCCTAGAGACACATAAACTACCAAAACTGAACCAGGAAGAAATAGAAAACCTGAACAGACTCATAACCAGTAAGGAGATTGAAGCAGTCATCAAAAATCTCCCAATGAACAAGAGTCCAGGGCCAGACGGCTTCCCAGGGGAGTTCTACCAAATATTTAAAGAAGAATTAATACCTATTCTCCTAAAACTGTTCTGAAAGATGGAAATGGAAGGGAAACTTCCAAACTCGTTTTATGAGGCCAGCATTACCTTGACCCCAAAACCAGACAAAGACCCCATCAAAAAGGATAATTACAGACCAATATCTTTGATGAACATGGATATAAAAATTCTCACCAAAATATTAGGGAATAGGATCCAACAGTACCTTAAAAGGATTATTCACCATGACCAAGTAGGATTTATTCCTGTGCTGCAGGGCTGGTTCAACATCTGCAAATCAATCAATGTGACACAATACATTAATAAAAGAAAGAACAAGAATCATACGATACTCTCAATAGATGCTGAAAAAGCATTTGACAAAGTATAGCATCCTTTCTTGATTAAAACTCTTCACAGTGTAGGGATATAGGGTATATACCTCAATATCATCAAAGCCATCTATGAAAAACCCACAGTGAATATCATTCTCAATGGGGAAAAACTCTCAGTCCCTCAGGTCAGGAACCACAGCAGGGCTGTCCACTATCACCACTGCTATTCAACATAGCACTAGAAGTCCTAGCCTCACCAATCAGACAACAAAAAGAAATAAAAGGCATCTGAATTAGCAAAGAAGTCAAACTCTCACTCTTTGCAGATGATATGATACTTTATGTGGAAAACCCAAAAGACTCCACTCCAAAACTGCTAGAACTCATACAGGAATTCAGTAAAGTGTCGGGATATAAAATCAATGCACAGAAATCAGTTGTATTTCTCTACACCGACAGTAAGACAGAAGAAAGAGAAATTAAGGAGTCAATCCCATTTACAATTGCACCCAAAACCATAAGATACCTAGGAATAAACCTAACCAACAAGGCAAAGAATCTGTACTCAGAAAATTATAGAATACTCATGAAAGAAATTGAGGAAGACACAAAGAAATGGAAAAACGTTCCATGCTCATGGATTGTGAAAATAGTGTGAAAATGTCTATATTACCTAAAGCAATCTACACATTTAATGGAATCCCTATCAAAATACCATCAATTTTTTTCAAAGAAATGGAACAAATAATCCTAAAATTTATATGGAACCAGAAAAGACCCTGAATAACAAGAGAAATGTTGAAAAAGAAAACCAATGTTGGAGACATCACAATTCCAGACTTTAAGCTCTATTACAAAGCTGTAATCATCAAGACAGTATGGTACTGGCATAAAAACAGACACATACATCAAAGGAGCAGAGTAGAGAGCCCAGAAATGGACCCTCAACTCTATGGTCAACTAATCTTTGACATAGCAANGCAATTCTGTGGTCAACTAATCTTCGACAAAGCAGGAAAGAATATCCAGTGGAAAAAAGGCTCTTCAACAAATGGTATTGGGAAAATTGGGACAGCCACATGCAGAAGAATGAAACTGGATTATTTCCTTACATCACACACAAAAATAGACTCAAAATGGATAAAAGACCTCAATGTGAGAAAGGAATCCATCAAAATCCTTGAGGAGAACACAGGCAGCAACCTCTTCAACCTCAACCGCATCAACTTCTTCCTAGAAACATCGCCAAAGGCAAGGGAAACAAGGGCAAAAATGAACTATTAGGACTTCATCAAGATCAAAAGTTTTTGCACAGCAAAGGAAACAGTCAACAAAACCAAAAGACAACTGACAGAATGGGAAAAGATACTTGCAAATGACATATCAGATAAAGGGCTAGTATCCAAAATCTATAAAGAACTTATCAGGGGCACCTGGGTGGCTCAGGTCTTAAGCGTCTGCCTTTGGCTCAGGTCATGATCCCAGGGTCCTGGGATTGAGCCTCACATCGGGCTCCCTGTTCTGCGGGAAAGCCTGCTTCTCTCTTCCCCACTCCCCCTGCTGATGTTTCCTTCTCTCGCTATGTCTCTCTGTCAAATAAATAAATAAAATCTTAAAAAAAAAAAAGAACTTATCAAACTCAACACCCAAAGAACAAATAATCCATGCAAGAAATGGGCAGAAGACATGAACAGACATTTCTGCAAAGAAGACATCCAAATTGTCAACAGACACATGAAAAAGTGCTCAACATCACTTGGCATCAGGGAAATACAAATCAAAACCACAGTGAGATAACCACATCACACCAGTCAGAATGGCTAAAATTAGGGCGCCTGGGTGGCTCAGTAGGTTAAAGCCTCTGCTTTCGGCTCAGGTCATGATCTCGGGGTTCTGGGATCGAGGCCCGCATCGGGCTCTCTGCTCAGCAGGGAGCCTGCTTCCTCCTCTCCCTGTCTCTCTGCCTGCCTCTCTGCCTACTTGTAATCTCTCTCTCTGTGTCAAATAAATAAATAAAATCTTTAAAAAAAAAAAAAGAATGGCTAAAATTAGCAAGTCAGGAAATGACAGATGTTGATGAGGATGTGGAGAAAGGGGAACTCTCTTCCACTGTTGGTGGGAATGCAAGTGGGTGTAGACACTCTGAAAAACAGTATGGAGGTTCCTCAAAAAGTTGAAAATAGAGCTATCCTCTGACCCAGCAATCACACTGCTGGGTATTTACCCTAAAGATACAAATGTTGTGACGCACAGGGGCACATGCACCCAAATGTTTATAGCAGCAATGTCCACAATAGCCAAACTATGGAAAGAAGCTAGATGTCCATCAACAGATGAATGGATAAAGAAGATGTGGTATATATACATACAATGGAATACTATGCAGCCATCAAAAGAAACGAAATCTTGCCATTTGCAATGACATGGATGAACTAGAGGGTATTATGCTAAGCGAAATAAGTCAATCGGAAAAAGACAATTATCATATGATCTCTCTGATATGAGGAATTTGAGGGGCAGGGTGGGGGATCGTGGGGCATAGGGAGGGGAAAAAATGAAATAAGATGGGACCAGGGAGGGAGACAAACCATAAGAGACTCTTAATCTCAGGAAACAAACTGACAGTTGCTGGGAGGTTGCGGGGGGAGAGATGGGGTGGTTGGGTTATGGACATTGGGGAGGGTATGCACTATGGTAAGTGCTGTGAATTGTGTAAGACTGATGATTCACAGACCTGTACCCCTGAAGCAAATAATACATGATATGTTAATTAGGAAAAAAAAAGAGGAAACTGAGCACAGACTGGGTAAGAGACTCATTCAGGGGAGGCAGTCAGCATTTGAATCCACCCAACCCATTTCCCACCCTGTGCTTCTTCCTTACACCACAATTCATCCTGCTAGGCACCAGCTCTCTGGAGCTAACAGTTTGCAACCAAGGTTCAAGTAGCTTCCTTTTCAGATAGATAAATTCATGAGGCAACCGGTTGGTTGAGTTGGTTAAGTGCCTGACACTTGATCTCAGCTCAGGTCTTGATCTCAGGGTCCTGAGTTCAAGCCCCACTTTGGGCTCCATGCTGGGCATGGAACCTACTTAAGAAAAAAATAAAACAGTGGCCCCTGGGTGGCTCAGTCAGTTAAGCATCTGCCTTCAGATCAGGTCATGATCCTGGGGTCCTGGGATCGAGCCCTGCATCGGGCTCCCTGCTTTTCCCGCTCCCCCTGCTCTTGTTCTCTCTCTTTCTGTCAAATGAATAAATAAAATCTTGAAAGAAAAGAAAGAAAAAGAAAAAAAAAAGGAAAGAAGGTAGGTAAATTCAAATTCAAGTCCCATACCACTTACTGCAGGAATGTCTCCCAGTGAGACCTATGGTTCTTTTCTTCCCTTCTTGCTTCCTACCTCTTTCCTCCCTGCCATCGGCTTTGCAAATCATTCTTCTGTGGTACACTGGGATGGTTAATGCCAATAAGCACATGACACCTCAGCTGCTGGAGAACAGTTCTGGGCAGCAAGACCCACCACTTTTACCTGAATATTCCAGATTTCTATCAGTGCACTTTTCTTTTTCTTCTCTTAACGTCCTCCATGTTATTCCTTATGTCCCACAAGTAAGTGAAACCATATAATTGACTTTCTCTGCTTGACTTATTTCACTCAGCACAATCTCCTCCAGGCCCAACCATGTTGATACAAAAGTTGGGTATACATCCTTTTGGGTAGCTGAGTAATATTCCATTGTATATATGGACCACATCTTCTTTATCCATTCATCTGTTGAAGGGCATCTTGGCTCTTTCCACAGTTTGGCGATTGTGGACATTGCTGCTATGAACATTGGGGTGCATATGGCCCTTATTTCCACTACATCTGTATCTTTGGGGTAAATACCCAGTAGTGCAATTGCAGGGTCATAGGGTAGCTCTGTTTTTAATTTTTTTTAAAGATTTTATTTATTTATTTGACAGAGAAAGAGGTCACAAGTAGGCAGAAAGGCAGGCAGAGAGAGGAGGAGGAGGCAGGCTCCCTGCTGAGCAGAGAGCCTGATGCGGGCCTCGATCCCAGGGTCCTGAGATCATGACCTGAGCCGAAGGCAGAGGCTTTAACCCACTGAGCCACCCAGGCACCCTGTTTTTAAATTTTTGAAGAATCTCCACACTGTTTTCCAAAGTGGCTGCACCAACTTGCATTCCCACCAACAGTGAAAGAGGGTTCCCCTTTCTCCACATCCTCTCCAACATTTGTTGTTTCCTGTCTTGTTAATCAAAGCCTACTTTGAAAAATTTAAAAAAAAGAAAAGGCAGAGATCAGATATCTGGATGTTTGGGAGCATATATAAGTCACCAAGAGATGGGTTTGTTTTTTATTTTTCATGGAGTTATTTGAAGTTAGAGTTTATGTGAGTTACAAATAGAAGGGAACATGAAGATCATACCATCCTACACTTCTTTAAAAAATAAATAAATAAATAAGCAACCTAGTTTTGCAGCTAAGAGTTCACACTCTGGAATTCGATGCCCAGGGTTCAAATCCTGACTTTGTCATCTTCCATTCTATGAAATTGATCAAGTAGACTATCATCTATATAGCTCTATGTTCTATAAAACAAGGTAATGATGAAATTTACCTCATTAGTTTTCTGAAGATTAAGCAAAAGCATATAAATATATATTTGGGAGGAACACTCAGAAAGAAACTGTCTTTTAGTCAACGCTTGATAAATACTAGATATATTAAATATGGATTAAGGGACACCTGGGTGGCTCAGTTGGTTAAGCGTCTGCCTCTGGCTCAGATTATGATCCTGGAGTCCTGGGATGGAGCCCTACATCAGGCTCCCTGCTCAGTGGGGAGCCGGCTTCTCCTCCCTCTGCCACTCCCTGCCATTTGATTCTCTCTCTCTCTCTCTTGCTTGCTCTCTAATATAAATAAATAAAATCTTTAAAAAGATAATAAAAATAAATAAAGTAGACAATAATTTAAATACCCAATAAGGGGAGGACAGAGTAAATAAATTATGGCATATCACTATTATGGAATAGTATACAACCATCAACACTGATGATTAGGCATATATTCATCATGTAAAAGTGTTATATTAATGAGAAAAAGCAATTATAAATAGCAATTTGTTATGATCCCATTTTGATAAAAATGTAAGTGAAAATCATGTATCATATGCATAGGAATACATAGAAAGGAAAGGTTGGAAAAACACACATCAAAAAAATCATAAGGTTTATTTCTGGGTAGTAAAATTATTTTATTTTCTATATTTTCTACCTGTTTAATATGTTTCACTTGCTAAAAAAAAAAAGTAGTAAAGTTTGGGACACCTGGGTAGCTCAGTCAGTTAAGCCTTTGACTTCAGCTCAGGTCATGATTGCAGGGTACTGGGATCAAGCCCCACGTTGGGCTCCTTGCTCAGTGGAGAGCCTGCTTCTCCCTCTCCCACTGCTGTTCCCCCAGCTTGTGCTTGCCCTCTCTCTGTCAAATAAATAAATAAAATCTATTTTAAAAATAAATAAATAAAGTCAGAAGCAGAACTAACACCAAAACCCAAAGCTTCAGAATTTCAGTTCCCATTATTAAAGTTTACTAAGTCAATAGTTATTATGCAGCTAAAATTTAAGAAGCATAAGGATAAGTCATGAACAGATCCTACTCTCAGAGACCACAGTTACTAGGAGAATAAAGAATCTACTTGAATTAAAAAAAAAAATAGTGCCACAGAAAGGTATGTATGAAGGAAAGGTTTCTTTTTATTCAGGGAGTTAAGGAAGTATTAATAAACAATGAAAAAAAAAGAAAAACCACAACAGAGGTTTGATATTGGAAAGTTGAATTTGTATCATTATATGATGTATGTTATCTCAGAAAAATAAACTCTGTATAGTTATAGGTGAAAAAAACAAGTTTCAAAATAATATGTGTGTTTAATAAACACATATACCTCAGAAACATAGATGCCAAAATGTTAAAATGGTCATCTCTAGATAGGGGAATTACAGGTGTTTTGTTTTTTCAATCATTTTGCTATCTATCATGTCCTATTCTACAACAATAAACCTAAAGGGTGTATTACAATCAATAAATGGGGTACTTGCCCACAGCGACCAAATAAAATCTTGTATCATGCCATGATTAGTGCAGACTATGAAGGAACTAATGCTGACATGCGATCGATCATGACCAGGATACAGGACTTGCCACCTTTTCTGAATATACCTGGTTCTGACTTTCTCCACCTGACAACATTGAATGAGTGGTACAAAATTATCTTCTCTGCTTTGGTGTAATATGCAGAGAACTAAGTAGATGTCTACAGACTGAAAAAAGGACCAAAACAACCAGAACTCGTGAGTGTGTTCACTATTATGTGATCATGAACCATCAGGACGACTTCACAAAGAACTGGTCACATCTGAGTAGGAGAGAGTCAGCTTCTTACATAGGAAAAGTAGCAGGCCTGGTAGATCACAGAACTTAAGCCAATGAAAACCTAGCTTGAGTTTGGGAAGGCTTTTAGATCCTGTCCTATAAGACATGCTGGGAAAACAGGAACAGGAGCAGACAACTCTTTACCAGCTGACGGGGAAGCAGCAAGCTAAAGCACTCGAACTTAGGAGATCACAAATAGTGTTTTGTAACATCAAACTGAACAACAAAGAGAGGCCAAAAACGGTGTTCGGAAGGGAAAACAACAAGCTAAGACGAAACAGTATAAATAACCGGAAACAAAATTCAGGATTAGTAAGAAAAATGTGCTCCAAATATACCTTGATTGTGGGAGATAAAGAATTAAAGGGCGCCTGGGTGGCTCAGTGGGTTAAAGCCTCTGCTTTCGGCTCAGGTCATGATCTCAGGGTCCTGGGATCGAGGCCCGCATCCGGCTCTCTGCTCAGCGGGGAGCCTGCTTCCTCCTCTTTCTCTGTCTGCCTCTCTGCTTACTTGTGATCTCTCTCTCTGTGTCAAATAAATAAATAAAATCTTTAAAAAAAAAAAAAGAATTAAAAATGATTTGGATAGAAATCTGACTTACCAATAGGCATTGCAATAACAGTTAGAATAGTGTTCTGCGTGCCTAACATACAAAAGCACATGGTACACACCCACATCAGCATTTACCACAGGCTGCTGTCATTATTTGTTGGCAAGTCTTGCTCTCCCTCAAGTTTGCTATTTTTTTTTCCTTTGCTGTATTTCCAGCACCTAGCAGAGCCTGGCAAGAGGAGCCTTTCTATAAATCCTTAAGAATGGGGCACCTGGGTGGCTCAGTGGGTTAAAGCCTCTGCTTTCGGCTCAGGTCATGATCTCAGCGTCCTGGGATCGAGGCCCGCATCGGGCTCTCTGCTCAGCGGGGAGCCTGCTTCCTCCTCTCTCTCTCTGCCTGCCTCTCTGCCTACTTGTGATCTGATCTCTCTCTGTGTCAAATTAAAAAAAAAAACCTTAAATCCTTAAGAATGAATAAGATCATCCTCCCATCTTCCTCAGGATACCCCAATAAAGCACTAAGCTTGCCTTTGGAGCTCTATATTTAAAAATGGATATGAATAATTTCCCAACCATTCAGGGGAGAACTTAGAAATGCTGAGAGACCAGTAAATGAGAACAGGATTATCAGTTTATAGAACTGGATTCTTCAATTTTTGGAAGAGAAAGCCAGGGTGTATTAGTTACAATGCTCAAATTCTGAAGAAATCTGACAAAAGAGACGTCTTTTTCTACAAAATCTGACAAAAGAAACATCTTTTTCTACAAAATCTGACAAAGGAGATGTCTTTTTCTACTAAAAATGTCCCCAAATAGATGAGTAAGAAGCCCAGATTAGAGAAATGGACGATTAAACGTTGTAATAGAGACTAACAACATCAACAATGACAAAATTAAAATACATTTTACTAAATGCTTTCGCAAAAGAGTTGGCTTCTCAGCTCCACTGATGAAAATTATATGTGAGCCCATGTCAATTAAGGAGCTGACCTCTCAAAAGCAAGCCCCTTCCAGAGCCAGAGCCCCCCAATTTCATTATAAATATGAATAATCAGACATCATCAGAAGCTTTGCAAGAAAATGCAAAACCCAATTTTATTTTTATGATTTTTATGTTGAATGCATCGTAGAGGCCTATATCAACAGAATAAAAAATACACTGTGGAGAGACAGGAAGTAGATTTCTGGAAAGTCCCATACCTCTCTCTTCATGTATATATGCATATATTTGTGTCTTAAAAATTAGCTGGTTATTTAGTAATTCAGAATGCTCCAAATAAAACCTGATATCAAATATAATAGAATTATTGCAGTTTCAAAAGGCATGACCTTTGTACCTAATGTGTTCAGTATACCCAGTAATATATGGTTGCAGTGAGAAATTTTGAGAAAACAACCCAACTCTCGTTGATTCGCCCAATGTAGTTATTGAATATTATATTCTTCTATTCTTTGGCCATTGTTTTTATTTGCAATACATAACTGTCCTAATAACCCATCTGCCACCATAAAGAACCTTAGGGTTTCTTCTCACTTCCAAATAGCAGTAAAAGGGTCCCCCAAACCTATTGATTTAGCACCAAATTTAAATAAGCCCAGAGACCCTCTCACTTTTCACATTGACTAGAACAAGGTCAGATTGGGCATCTTCCAAATGCAAAGGCTTAATTGGACTAATTCTTTCATGATAATAATGTATATTTAAGATAGCCACTAAAAATTGTCAATGCTAATTTAGTAGATCAATTCCATTAAATGCTTTGAACTTTTCACCACTTGCTAATCTCATTTATTAAAGCTGCTGTTTTTGTTGAAAATCTGAAGCTATAACTTAATATCAAATTACAACAATTCCAGCCAGAGCTACGAAATATTTCTTTATATGTGAAATATAACCTTAAAGGATCTTAGTTGTGTTCAACTGTAAGAGTCTAGCCATAAAATTTCCTGCAACCAAAATGCAGAGAGATCCTATGAAGTCTACTGGCAATTGGTGTTATCGTAAGAAGCGTGCAGCAGTGTTTCTATTTCAGAAATACATGCTTCTGGTGTCTGAAGCAAAGCTTTACCACCTCTGGTTACTGATTATAGACCAACTTTCATATAACTGCATGGTTTGGGTTTTTATACCAAACACCATGTCATTGAGGTAATAGTTCAATTCAGATCAATAAAAATATCAAGATTTTGCTCCACATTCTGATGAACAACTTAAGCAATATAACCTATCAAGGTAAAAAAAATAATATATCTATTAATCAGCTAAGGAAGAATTTGGGAAGAAGAGACTCCACACCACGATCACATAGCTAACCACGTGTAACATTTGTTTGGAACTAGACTTCCAAGGCTATTTTTATTCCCTGTGATTTACCACCAGTATCCTCTGGGTGATAGTGGAGGAAACAGATGCTGGGAATCTCTCTCTGCTCAGTTCCTGAGAGGAGAATTCTGACTCACCGCCCTGCCAGCTCCCTGCTTTGTACTCACATGCCGAGCGTGGCGGAGAAAAACGTAAATGACTGCCTGATTCCCAGTCTCCCATTGCCAGTTTCCGCAAAGTTTCCACTTACGCATTTGACTCCTTTACCAAGTTCGTTTGAAGTTCCCTTTCCAAAATCCTGAACGGCATGTTCCCAGGATACATTTGATTTTTTTTAATTCATTCAGTGGGGATTTTCCAACGGAAATAAAAAATAAATTGAAACTGGGGAGTGGGCGTTCTTTTTGGGGGAGGAGTTTTTCTTTCACTGTTGACTGGGGTACTGATTTCCGCAGAGAGAAGATGCAGGGAAAAAGAAATTGAAAAATATTCCCTGCCAAGCTCTAAGCACACTTTCTTATGGAGAACGATAAACCTTACCCAAGTTTCCTGGACCCTGTTATTTATTGTGAACAGGTTTGAACTAAAATAAATCTGCATCTATTTGAAGATTATATTTAAATTGTTAATAAAAAAATAATAGTTATTAAATTTCCACAAAGCTTAGAGCCTTATTCTTTCTTAATGCATCTAAGCTAATAAGAATATAAGGGAGGAGGAGGGAATCTATGCAGTTTAAATACATTTCATAATGGATTTATAACAGAAGCACATTACTGAGATTGAGAACTCAGTTTCACAAGACAAGAGTTTCTATTAAAAGTACTATTTTATGGAGAAATTAAATTCACTGGCCAGTCTATGTTTTTACAAAGCTTTTTTTAAAAGCCTACTTTAGTTGAAACAATAGGACCTGTATAGGTGACCTTTACAATTTAATTTTATGTAAACCAATGAGTTTCCTTATCAAGCACCACTGAATTACCTAAATGTTTACTTATTAATCCTGTTATTTAGTGTTTAACGATATCCTAGAATAATTGACTTAGGATATTTTTACATTAGGAAAACTTAGCGATTGTTATTGCATTTCAGATAAAACGAGTTTAAGCGGATGAATTAGGCCTCACAACATAAATGCAACAACTTCTGTTGGTGTGTCCATGTGACACTGAGGCGCCAAATCAATTTACTAATCTATTGGAAATCTATCCATGGGGGAGGGCAGTTATTACCATATAGATCAAGCAAACCACCTAAAGACTAAATTATTGCTTTTCCTTCATAAAGATATCTAACCACACTCAAGGTTACCACCATATGATTCTCTGTGGGAGACCCCACTGGTAGATTATGCACAAAATCACTACCACCAAATAAATATTTCTTCCTAGCCACCAAAAAAAAAATAATACACACACACACACACACACACACACACTCACACACACACATATATACATACATTCTGTGCCAAATTAGTAACATTCTATTGGAAAATGAGACAATTTGAAAGGGGAAAACTACTTTATGAAAAAATTTGGTAAGACACCCACACTGAGCAGAGAAACTTAAAATGCAAATGCAAGACATTCTCCAGTGGAAAACACTTGCAAACCACTACACAACAAACAAAAAGTCAACATAAAAATTTTGACACTTAAAAAAATCCACTTGCCAATAATACTTGCACAGACATTAAATGAAAACCGCACACAAACACACACAAACAAAAAACATATATGATGCTGTAAACTCCTTTCATATCTGCAACAAAGTATAGATGCTTAACAGTTTACACACTAGGGCTCAACGTATCTACAAAAACAGCAAAATAACCAATTGATTTGATCAGACATTTGAGCAAAGAAAGTCCATCAAACATCTGGGTGATCCAAACAACTATTCTGCCTCCCAGACAAAGACAGAAACTCACCACTTTACATACAAATGAAAAAAGACAGGGTCACCAATATGCTTAAGGTGACACAGACAGGAGCAGGGGTAAAATTTTTTTAATGAATACTTCGACTCTGGTACATGAATCACAAAACTAAAGTCCCTCCAATATACTCAAATACAGTTGCCTAATTTAACAGTCCCAGCCTCAGCACCAACAGAGATAAAACTTACTCTCATTTTAATGTATCTCTGATGCTGTCAAATGGCCTAATAAGTGTAATATTAAAGATCAGTTCTCTAGCATCTCAAGGGTTAAGTTCTGTGCTGTGACTAATTTTGAAAAAGTATTCTAGTAAGAATCAGGCTTAGGCTAGTCCAGCAAGAGGAACAGTTCATAATGAGGCTTGGCCTGGCCCAGTCCCAATAGAATTAATTTTGTGCCGTAGAACACCTAGATAAATTAGTTTTGCTTTAAATATTGAGTCCTAAAAGAGTTAAAAGAGGAAGAATATCAATCAATAATTTTTAGATTAACTACTTTGTATATGACAAAACAAAATTAACTTTGGCATTATAACCCCTTCTTCTGGCATTTCAGATGAACCCCAAGTTTAAAATAAATAATTGGAGATTTAAAAACCAACCAAACATGTGCATTTGTTTCTTGGTACAGAATACTAATTCACTGCTTGGTTTGTAAAAAAGAAAAGATTACTCATACATTCTGCAAAATTAAAATGTGGTTCTTATTTTTAGTTATTAAAATAATCATGCCTGGGCACCTGGGTGGCTCAGTGGGTTAAAGCCTCTGCTTTCGGCTCAGGTCATGATCTCAGGGTCCTGGGATCGAGGCCCACATCGCATCGGGCTCCCTGCTCAGCAGGGAGCCTGCTTCCCCCTCTCTCTCTCTCTGCCTGCCTCTCTGCCTCCTTGTGATCTCTCTCACTCTGTGAAATGAATAAATAAAATCTTAAAAAAAAATAAAATAATAAAATAAAATAAAATAATCATGCCTCAGAATTAAGATTTCTGAAAATATACAGAAATATATTTTGTAGGGTTTTTTAATGGGAACACTAAAGCAGTTAAGCTTTAAAACTAAGTGGAAAAGTAATATCTCAGTTAACAATGTTAGATTCTCAAAATTATATTTTAATTGATTAATTTCCCTCCATGTCTATCCATTATTTCCCTTTATAAAATTGATTGCTGGGCGCCTGGGTGGCTCAGTGGGTTAATGCCTCTGCTTTCGGCTCAGGTCATGATCTCAGGGTCCTGGGATCGAGGCCCGCATCGGGCTCTCTGCTCAGCGGGGAGCCTGCTTCCCCCTCTCTCTCTCTGCCTGCCTCTCTGCCTCCTTGTGATCTCTCTCCCTCTGTGAAATAAATAAAATAAAATAAAAATCTTTAAAAAATAAAAAAATAAAAAATAAAATTGATTGCTATGGAAATATTTGTACAGAATTAAAATCATGTCTACAGATGGTAACAAATTTAAGCTAAAACTCCCTTGTGTCTTAATGGCTTTTTCTGGTTAAATGCCTACCAAAAGGTAAGTATAAGATTTATTTCCATGGGAGATGAAATCAGGCTTTTAACCTGGCCAATTGCCCATATAAACAATCTTTAATGTTATTTGGTCATCATTTGGTAATTAAAATGGCAAATCACAACCATGCTGAATTTACATCCATGTGCCGAAAAGTTATTTAGCAGATAACTAGAGATAGAGGAAATGTCTCTTTAACAGATTCTTTTAAGGATACATCTACAGGAAGCATCCGGCTTTCAAACAGTCATAAAAAACGAGAAGCAGTTGAACAGTGGCACCCAGAGGTGAAAAGTATATTACTTCTAGAGATTTATATGGTTAAAGTCTGGTTTTCAGACATCCTTCTTGTCACCTCCAGATTTTTTTACTAGTAATGTACCAGAAATCACTTTTTCTTAGTTACATCTTGAAGTACCATAATTTAGTGAAGAAAAATTAATGTCTTCATTTTGAAAAAGTACTTCTGGATTACATTGCATATCAATCCCCACCTCAAAACAATAAGCTAACCAACAGAACACCAGGCAAAATACTTTCAAGAATGGAGTATAAAGCCTACTCGTCTACTTCTAGTCTAACCAACATTATTAACAAAAACAGTTTTTAAGAAATAGTTCTGTTGACTGCTACACAATCTCCATATACCCCATATTATGTTATTTCTAAAAACATTTATTTGAACTATCGTATAGCCCCGAGCCCAAATTATAAGCCTGAGATTTTAAGAATTTTCTATTGAACCCTCCCATTATCATGACAGCAAAAGATGGGGATGGAATAAGAGCTGGGCGAATACAGGCAAAGGAAAAGAGAGTACTGTTTTATTCCACAGGAACTTTAAAAATAACAGACTCTATTTCGACCAAAATCAAAATGAACCTGCAATTTTTTTAATTAACAAAGCTCCAAACCTTTTAACCTGCCAACTAGCAGCTGCATGAAGCATTTGACTGGTGCCTAAGTTCCTAAACTAACTGCAGGAAAAAACACCTCCTGAGTATAATCACCTTCGGGAGCCTCAAATAAACCTCAGTTGGTGGGGCCAGAGCAGGTCAGGTTTTTTAAGAGCCTCAGAAGAAGAGTCTTATTTCTGCTCTTGAGCTGAGATGCACACGTATACTTTAGCAGAGAGGGTTTTCCCGGCTGGTTTCTGCCTAACCCATCACGGATTTTCATCTATTAACTGTGTTTCCATTACCTTTTGTCAGATGTTTTCTCCAAGATTCCACTGCTTCTTTTTAATCACCTAAGAAGCCACGCTGATGTGACAAGCTCCAGAATGAGGCTCATTCTTTCTGATCTGCATCTTAAGCCTAATGATGAGAAATGGGCTCCCATAAACTTGAAAGAGACAGGGAAATGCTGCCAAAGTCATTATCCACTACTCTGAATTGGAAAGAAGAGATGTGTCCCTTTCTAGAAGAATCTCAATAAAGTATAAAATAATTTTATAGAGCCTTCAGCGTTTCATTTGTGAAATAAAGGCAGTTGCCCAGTGCCGTTCAAAACAAAAACAAAACACCTCATCTCCTACTATGTGAGATCTACATCAGAATATATCCTCGGTTTTGCATCTCAAGCAGAGTGCTCAATTGTCTGACAGAATCGGCAGAGGATTATGCATGCAGGAAAGCTAATATTAAGATCTCTCCCTTTTTCTTGTCCATCTTCTTTTCCCTTTTCCCTTCTCCACAAATAGCATGTCATTGCCTAAATCAATATTTTGGCGTTAAGGAGTCGCTTCTATGTAGCTTCGAAGTCGCCAGCACGCAGTTTGCCCATGCACAGGCTGTGAACTGCGGCTAAGTAAATGCCTGTCTATCTGCCGGCTGCTTGGGGCTAAGTCTCCTGCCGCGAAATTGCAGGCGTTCTCGGACTCAACACCACAACATGGTTGCCCATACTTGGGGATTCCGTTACAGTAACTGTGTGAAAAGCTTACAGCATTTTGGCTTACAGCATGTGCAGCAGATCTTTAGGAAGCTGCTACACACGGATCTTACTGATCTCTCCAGCCATTCTTAGAAAATTCACCGCAGTTCCCAGGACCGGCGCCCGGCGGAGGCAAGACTCAGCGGTAGATCTGGGCGCCATCTAGTGGACAACATGGATCTGGGGGAGTGGGCAAGAGATTGGGGGGCTGTGTAAGATTCTGGGAACAATCCCTACAGCGTACTTGTAAAAAAAAATTTTTTTTTCTTTGCTTCAAACGACAATCGAAGCAGTGGGGAGGAAGGCTTATGTAAAAAACAAAGTAAAATAATACATATTAACTCAAATGACTCTTAAAGGAATTTCACCCCTGGTTTTTCAATATTAATTTTTAAGTCTCTGAAATGTCAAATGTACTTCATTATTTATGTATTTATTATGAGAAGGAAAATATGAAAAGTTTATTTTGCCAAAATATTACCATTTTCTCTTTCCTATAATCCGTCAAAATGGATACTGTACGATTATATTTTAAGGGTTTATGATTCAGTAAGGCAATCCCAACGAAACTGAATCCTTATTTTTCCTAACATCTAATATATGCATGTTAAAGATGCTGCTTATAATATACTCCACCAACTATTTCTCCCTTCCTCACCCTAGTACCATCTACTCCTAAACATCTCCCAAAAGAGATGTTCTTTGCACACACATACCTTCTGGGTGAAAGACCTTCAGCTTTCTTCTTGGCCACGTTATGTCAATTAGTATAAGATCAAACTCAAAATACAACTCCTGAGAACCTGTACCCCTGGCTGACCCACAATTACTTTTTACTTTGTTACCAATCATGTCTTTGTTTTTTTTTATCAAAGTATAATTGCCATACAGCGTTATATCAGCTTCAGCTGTACAACATAGTGATTCGACAATTCTATACATCATGCAGGGCTCACCATGATAAGTGTACTCACCATCTGTCCCCATATGTGATTACAGTATTATTACTGTGTGCCCTATGCTGTTCTTTTTTAAATTTTTTTACTGAACTATAATTAACATACAATGTTACGTTAGTTTCAGGTGTATGACATCACATGTCTTATTTAATAGTCGCCACTTGTCTATGATTTCCTAATTGCTTATCTCCACAAACAGTACTATTGTACAACTCACAGCCTCTACCACAGTCCAGGAGGCTATTAAATGTTGAATACATAGCCATGACATTAAGTATATGACTGTCTCTGTTAGGATCTGTTAATAAATACTCTGGTTATTCTACCCTTTCTGTTGAGTTAAATATATCAACAATAATTAACTTTATTGAGCCTTACTAAACCAGGCCTTGTAAGTACTCATCATTTTCTTATTGGATGCTTACAACAGCCTTATGAAATAAGTACTACCACCATCCTTATCATATAGTTCAGGAGAGCCAAGTCTGAAAGGTTAAGAAATTCACCCCGCTGACATGGGGAGTAAAAGGTAGAGCAGGAACCTGATTTCACCTGTCTCTAGAGCCTGGACTCAGAGTCACCAAGTTACACTGTCTGCCTTCCATGTTCTTGTTAAATATATGATACACTCTGATCTTATTACTGGTTGTATTATATTTCAATGATTCATGTTACACAAACTAAATAGTTATCATTTTGTCCCATGTAAAACCAGTTATTTTCGATAGTTGCTAAAATTATTCAAGTTGTTCATATTTTTTACCATGTTTGTTCTTCAAAGAATGAGCTTACTATAATTAAAAGACTTGTACAGAGGAAGGAAAAGAAATTACTTTGCTGATCAAAGGACTGATGTAGGAAAATATGCAAGCTGACTGCATTTAGCTAAGATTGCAACAATGAAGTGGAAAAGCTAGGGGAAATGGGGGGATCTGGTAATAACTCTTTCTTTGTTTTTTCAGTTCACCTGACCTCTTTAAACATTTTAATTTAGAAATGCTCCTCACAGTCCTCAGGCTTGGCCTCATGAGTAAGCAAATCAGGAACCCGACAGGAGCCACCTGTGGGGTTTCATTTCAAGAAAATTAGAAAGAGCTCCCAACCCCGTAAAACATTTAAAGATATATTTAAAACTGCATTCTTAAAACATCTTGCCTTTGACTTAACCGAAAAAGGACAACATTGGTCATAATCGCTCAAAACTGGAAATAACCACATCTCCCTAGACAATAAAACAGATAATATGGTAAATTCATACAATGAAATATTATTCAGTGTGAAAATGAATGCATTAATTCCACACACAACACAAAATAAATTTTTTTATAATTTTTATTTCTTTTTTTTTTTTTAGATTGTATGTGTTTATTTGACAAAAAGAGACGCAGTGAGAGAGGGAACACGAGCAGGGGGAGTGGGAGAGGCGGAGTGGGAGAGGACGTGGGGCTCGATCCCAGGACTCGGGGATCGTGACCTGAGCGGAAGGCAGACACTTATCGACTGAGCCACCCAATCGCCCCAAACACTGTATTTTTTACAGTCTGTTTTATTTTGAGTAAACTCTACCACCCCAACATGGGGCTTGAACTCAGGAGCCAAATATCAAGAGTCACATGCTCTACCAACTGAGCCAGTCAAGTCACCTCAACACAAAATATAATTTTGAGCAAAAGAAGAAAGACACAGAAGCACACACACAATTTCGCCTACATAAAGTACCCAAACAGGCAAAACTTAACTACTGTTTAGGGATGCATAAGTCAGACTGGGAAACTATGAAGACACCAAAGCTGGACTAGTGGCGGCCTCAGAGAAGAAGGAATAACAGGAAGGGAGACACAGACAATTTCTGGAGGTCTCGTGAGGCTTCCTCAAACTGTATGCTCATGTTATGTTCACGTTTCTATCTGTAAGTTATATTTCACAATAAAAAATGTAAAATAAGCACACCTAATGATCATTCCAAATATACATCGGGAAAAAGAACCCATTAAGCGTTATCCACCATTTATGCAGATTTGCAGGGAGAGGGGAAAAAAGCAGGCATGAAGACTCTAAATTCTTAGAAGGCAGTGGTTGGATTGTGAGCTCAAGAAGCAGACAGACCTGTATTTAAACTAGGGGCCTGCTATTTACTAACTATGGCCCTTGGGCTGGTGTATAACCCTCTCAGACTCTGCACTCTCTCCACCTATGAAACGAAAATCACAGTAGAGCCTCTATCGCAAGGTCATTATGAGGCTCTCATTATGAGGTTGGTTTTCACTAATTGCCCAGTGGTTGTTTGTTTGTTTGTTTGTTTGTTTTTTCTTTCTCTCAGATTGGGGATAGATGAGTAAATCTCCACAGGGTGTAGAAAAGGAGAAAACTCAGAGTCTGCACTCACTGTACTTCCTTTCCACTCCTCCCTTGGTGATTCCTCAACCCCACCAGCTTTAAGAACCAATCACCTGAGACAGCTCTAGTTAACAGTCACCCGGGACCTTCTTGGAACCCAACAAACCTCTTTTCTGGACATCACTAGACACTGTCCCTGAGCTGTCCTCTTTTCACCAAACCCCTGCCACTTGTCAGGCCATTGTCATTTCCCTCCTGTCCTCCCCCAGCCGCCTACCTGGTCCTCTCTATGATGACCCTTCCCACTCCCTTCCCCACAGTTTAGCCAGAGTGCTTATCTTAACAAGTAGATCTCATCATGCCTCTTCCCTAGAGCCTTCATATGAAACTCTATGATCCTCACCCCTGGAGAACCTGGTCTGTCTGTCTGCCCATCTTCAGGCACATCTATTGCTACACTAAGCCACCCAAATTCCTTTGGACCTTCTGGCCTTTATCCCACCTGCTCCCTCCGCCTGGAAAGCCCCACCCTCCTGCCTCACCCTTCACTATACTGTCTGTCTCACTTGTAAATCTTCAAACTCAAGACAAGTCTCCTTTCCAGTTACCACCTAGCTTTTTCTAGACTATATACCTTCTTTTGTCATTGGTACAATTCCTAATCATTCTTAAGCTATTGCACTGTTTGCATGACTGTCTATATCCTTATAAGGCTGCATAGGCTGTATACACTCCTCAAAAGTGGACACTGTTTCTTACTCACCTTGGTACACCACCACCCATCACAGTGACCAATAAAATCCTGCTTAAATGAATTCATGAACTGGGCAAATAATCAATGCTCATGCTACAGTATTACAGGACTGCTCTGCTATCTCTTCTATTGTAATCTCTCTCTCTCACTCTTTCTACAAGGGAAGAGAGTAATGCACCATATTCTTGGCCCTTAAACCCTGTCTTCTAGCATTTCTTGGTCTTGTCATAATTATTATATTTTTCCACCTGATATTTAACTAATCAAAAACTTTACAAGTAAATTAAACCTATCTGGTCTTGTTCAATGTACTGTGAGTATAAATGGACAGCCAGGGGTTAAAATCCTAGCTCTACCAGTAACTAGCTGTGGGACCTTGAATAAGTAAGTCATCCATCCCAAGTTTGTTTTTCACTCTAAAATGAGGGTAAAAATATCCACACACACAACCCCCAGCTTATGAGGCTAATGAACTAATGTACATAAAATAGCACATTGCCTAGCACAAATAACTATGCAATAAGTATTATCTATTATTATTAATGCACAATTAAGACATTGTGCACTTTGCAGACTGCAATTTGTTAATCATTCATTATAGTGCTCTCTGTACTTTTCAAAACTGAGGGTCACCTTGGTTTTAAGATGAAGGCCTCAAAAACAAGAAAGATGTTATATACATATATGCATATCAAATGAAAAAACCCTAAAACATATGCTTTATATATATATATGTGTGTGTATATATATGTATATATATATGTGTGTGTGTATATATGTGTGTGTGTGTGTGTGTATATAAACAGTATTACTCCCTTGCTTATTTTATAACTGAAAAAAATAACTATGGTTAAGTTCAATGAAAATATAAATAGATTCCACTCAATAAATGCTGGAATTTTCACAGTGGAATCAACACTGTTTATTAAATACACATTAATCATATATGTTATTTACTGGTGAAATATGCTTTAAAGTACATAAAATGAAAAATGCAATACCACAAACTTAACCTCTGCTATTGCTGTTTTCTGTGCTTAATATTGCGATTCAAATCTGGTTAAGTGATGGTTTTGAAGAATGCAGTAAGAATAGAAAAATAAAAATGAAGGGAAACAAAATTCATTAGCTAAAACTGTATGAGGAGACTTGCATGGCCTTTGGAAATATGAAGACAAGATCTTTGGAATTTATTCCTGATCTTTATTTATATTAGAGGGATATTATATATTTGTGTTTTTAAAAATCACTCATGTAAAAGGGAAGGATCTGTTTGCTTTATCTATGAAACTTACTTTCTCTCCCAATTGCCCACAAAAAAGGAAAACCAAACGTGAGCCACTTTATTCAAAAAGAAGAATCTCATGACAATAGGATTATTATGACAAGCATTTCCCATACTTTATTCTTCATGCCCAGAATGACATTGGTAAGATAAGACATTTTAAAAGTCAATAGCACTTATTTTGAAGTTTAAACTATCATGTAAAAAAAAGTCATTTCCTTAAACAGGAAATGTATTAATAATGGCACAAAAGACAGTACCAGTCACACTATAGAGTACAATGTTGCCCTTCAAAAAGAAAATAATATCCTTATCCTCAAAGGGTAGTAATTCTTGAACAGAGTCGTTTAAAAAATAAATACAGAGGGGGAAATCTTGACACCCCTCACCTCACATTCGCATATATTTTGTTGAGCTCTGATCATGTGATTTAACTAAAGATTTAAGTTAAATCCATCTAAAATTTAAAGTTGCATCAATATTCTCCAGTTCTCACCAAATAAGTTCTCTTTGGTTTATACATAATTTTTATACCAATATTTGCAAAATGAATATATTTTTGCAATTCGTCTATTCTGTTCAGCATTATACCCCAGAAAGCTCTGCAAAGAATGACTTACTAAAATACATTTTTAGAGACTCCTAAAGCTTTTCGATTTATAAATAGGAATATAAGATGAAAGCATTTGGGGTGTTGTTTAATTTGTATTTTATTTCCTATTACTTTGGATTAGATAGTATTGGGGGGGATTCTAAGAAACATAACTATACCTGGATTCAAATCCTGAGGTGTTGCAAACAGTAGATTTTAATTTCCTATTAGCTAAAAACGTAACCTTACATTCTGTTTCAATTCACTGCCTATCTCGTTTTTAAAAAAAATTTTTTTTAATTTATTCATTTTAGAGGGCATGGTGGGGAGGAGCAGAAGGAGAGGGACAAGGAGACTCATACCGAGTGGGCAGCCCACACAGGTCTTGATCCCACAACCCTGAGATCATGACCTGAGCCAAAACCAAGAATCAACCAGCCACTTTAACTGACTTGAGTCCCTCTGCCTAACTCATTTTACCAACAGGTCAGATTTTCCTACTCTTACCAAATAAGATTTCTCCATTTGATTACAATGCAAAACTTTAGTTTTAGTGTAGCCTAACAGCTAGGGGCATGTGTGTGTGTAAGTTCCTTTTTGTGTTGACCAGCTACTAGTCGATCAATGGCATTATTAAATCCATCCTGAAATACAATAAACTAGATTGTTTCTGTCCACTTCATAAAATCCAACAAAACACATCAAAATTAAGGAGTTTGGGTCCATTTTCCAAACTGTTTTTCCAAAGTAGCTAACAACTAGATTTCCTGGAGCCAGTGGACGTTAGGACGGGACTCTCTCGGTGGATTGAGGCAGTTCATTGAGTCAGCATGTTTGTGAGTAAAGGTTACAGAAAGATTGTTAACCCAATGCAAGCCCCTTATTCTCCAAGGTCTGGATATACATTGGTTTCTAGAAACAAACCGCTCTTTACTTGCTAAAACTAACTTTCTAAGATGGGACACTCCTGAGCTTCCAAAATTGTTGCTTTGCTCTTCAATCAAGATGTAGATTATTCTCTTGAAAATAACTTTTTACTAAAAACTGGTTTGAAGAGTGATCCAGAAATACTAATTCTTGGGGTGCCTGGGGGCTCAGTGGGTTAAGCATCTGCCTATGGCTTGGGTCCTGATATCAGGGTCCTAGGACCGAGCCCTCCTGGGATCAACCCACATCAGGCTCCCTGCTCAGCAGGAGACTGGTTCTCCCTCTCCCTTTGCCCCTCTCCCACCCTCCCATACCCTCCCCAAGCTCTCTCTCTCTCTCTCTCCCTCACTAAATAAAATCGTAAAAAAATAATAATAATAATAAAAGAAAATAAATTTTAAAAAATACTTATTCTTAAAGTCTCATTTTTATGAGCAAAGAAGATCAGTTTGGGCTTAGTAATAGAAACAGCAAAGAGGGGATTTTTGTTTTTGCATAAAGCTGGAGGTAGCATAAATACACGAACATGAAAAGATACATCTTTTTAATGTGAATTACCTGAAAGTTGATTTTAACCAAAAGATGAGCTAGAGAAAACACGGTAAGATCAAATCCACCTCGCTAATGGACTTGGATTCATTGGAGTTGAGCTGGGGGACAAGGCGGGGGGCTGTTTGGCAGAATCACTCCATTAGGTTGATTTAGTAAAAGTTAAGAAATATGCTCCTGAGCACAGCGTGGATGTAGGATGACTCACTCTTCCACTGTTTCTTGAACTGTTTTATGAGCAAAGATGACTGTTACTTTGGTATGATCTGAGGGACTTTAAGGAACCTAGAAGTTCCTCACCCATTCAAAAGACAAACAGACCCCAAATAAGAATTTTTTTTCTGTCCCCAAATATCTTCCTTACTAACATGTGAAATTTCACCACCATTTCATTAAAGTAAATAAAAGAGCAAGTCTATATATTCTGAGAAGACAGAGACTTTATCTCACAGTTCTGTCCCCAGGATGAGATTAGTGCCTGCTACAAAGGCTAATCAATAAATATCAGTCTGTTGAATGAATACATTTCCTGACTTCCTTTTAGGCAAAGGAGAATTTTTTAATGTTGTTTGCTGTTTTTCTGGCCAATTTTTTTCCAATCCATAAATGCTAGAAATTACAGAAACTTAAAGAAATTACTGAAAGGTAAGAGAAGGGGGCATTTCAGAGAGAATAAAGTATACGTATTTCTGATTTTAACAATTTTTTTTGGCCACCCTAGCTACAATCTAATAAATGAAAAGGAAAGAATGTGTTGTCTTTTAATATATGAATTTGGTTACTAATCAATGAAGTACATTCCTTATCATCAAAATTTAGTGACCCAAAAATCAGTGGGTGGTAGTGTGTCCTTGTCTTCATAAATTCCTATGAATCCTAATTCCAACCTTATTTAATTAAGCAGTTGGGGTGAGAGTGGTGGGTTAACTGACAAAAAAAAAATAATTCCAGCACATAGATTTTTCACTGGCCCCTTCATTGTTATCAGATTTCATAGTAGTAATATTTATTATTGGGACTGAACATTAAAACACTAAAGAAGAACAAATAACTGATGCTGGAGACATCATTTTTTTTAGATAATTTTAATCTTTATGAAAATTCTTATGTGAACAAAGTCGTCCCCCCAACCCCAAAGGGCATGTGGGCTTCAGTTAATTTGCATAGTTTGTAACCTTAAGTCTGAGTAAAGTGTTGGCATAAGTCAAATGCAGGGCTGTGTACTGTCGTATTATGCCAACTATCGGATTACCTTTTAAAGAGGGAAAAAATATATGGCAGGTTTCATTTCAACACTCGAAAGAAAAAGCAATTGGGGGATGTTAAATTCAAGAAGGAAAATTGTTTAGTTGCATCTTTGTTAACAATTTGGAAGCATCCATTGTATTACTTCTGCAGTGGTATTGAGCTAGTTTTATTAAGGCAAATTTATAGCAATGTTAGAAATTAATACCACTCTTATTTCCTCCACTGCCTGACTTTATTGAATGCCATGGGGCATATTAATCAGTAAAGCCAAGTAGTGCATGAAATAAAAGTATAAATTAACCTGTAACATGAATGTAAAAGGGGCTTAATAAAATAGAAATAAATAACACTTTAATGATAATCAACCTGCCCTGTCTGAGCCAAGCAAAAATTGTGATAATGCCAAACACAGGGTCTAAAGAAGCCTATATATTTTTGTAAAGTTAGTTGGAACCAAGCATTGACATAGAAGTCAAAGTTGATCATTATGGCCACACAAGCCACAAATGATGTGTTGCAGGAATCCTGGTACTATTAGCTCAGTAGACAAACATATGCACTGCATTAAAAGAGTTTGAACACTGAACAGCTAACTATTCTAACTTTCCACTTTTTTGCCACCCTGAACGCACCCAGTCTCATCCAAGTTTCCACTTTGGGTCAGGTAGTTTAGAAAAACATGACTGTCTTACTGGGCTCCCTCGGCCAATATATTCTGGTATTTTTTTAAAGTATAGTATATGTCTTTTAAATTTATTGATGTAATCTGTATTTTCTTCAAATTTTTATATAAACTATATGTGTTTCAAATATTTTTAAAAAATATTTTACCCTGCTGCCTCTCATGAATAAATAAAATCTTAAAAAAAAAAGGGGGGGGTGCCTGAGTGGCTCAGATGGCTAAGCATCTGCCTTTGGCTCAGGATCCCAGGGTCCTGGGATTGAGTCCCACATCAGGCTCCCTGCTCCGAGGGGAGCCTGCTTCTTCCTCTGCTTCTGCCTCTGTCTCTCATGAATAAACAAAATCTTTAAAAAATAAATATTTTACTAAAATTTTAAAGATCTCTGTCTATAATAAGAGTCACTTTTGCTTTTTTCATGTTCCTATACCTTTTCTTGTTCTTTTTGGATCAAGTAAAAGACAGTATTAATATCAATACCAATATAGCATATATGTAAATTATAAATTTTTCAGAAAAAAAGATATACCAAATAACACATATAACTAGATGACACTATATTTCCCTCCAAAAATTGTTTGCTGTGAGTATATAATTGAAGCAACAATAGTATCACAATATAAGGCACCTACAAAATGAAATTCAAACTCCTTTGAAACGAATAGCCATAGGGGGCGCTTGGATGGCTCAGTCGGTTAAGCGTCCAACTCTTGATTTCAGCTCAGGTCATGATCTCAGGGTCCTGGGATCCAGCCTGTGTAGGGAGGGCTCCCTGTTCAGTACGGAGCCTGCTTCTCCCTCTTCCTCTGCCCTCCCCCTGCTTATTCTCTCTCTCTCTCTCTCTCAAAAAAAGAAACAAATAAATCAAATATTTAAAAGAAAAAACGAATAACCATAGAATAATACTGTCAACTCTTCACAGAGAAACCAACACAGCCATAAGCTTCAGTCTAATCTCTCAATCTACATTTACATATGCAACCAAAAAGACAACATGGGGGCTAAGGGTCAGCCTTGTAACACCCGTTTTGTTTTGTTTTTTTAAGATTTTATTTATTTATTTGACACAGAGAGAGAGATCAAAAGTAGGCAGAGAGGCAGGCAGAGAGGAGGAAGCAGGCTCCCTGCTGAGCAGAGAGCCCAATGCGGGCCTCGATCCCAGGACGCTGAGATCATGACCTGAGCCGAAGGCAGAGGCTTTAACCCACTGAGCCATCCAGGTGCCGACACCTGTTATTTTTATAAGTATCCATTAACTTTATACTGTTGATGAAAGAACAAAACAATATGTTGATATTTGTAATAATAAAACATGCTCCCCAAATGCAAGATGTTATTATTAATATTCATGGAAAGAAAATATCCACACATAGCTCTACTCGGGCTTGTTCTCCTGGATTTTACCACTGACTATAATAATCAAGGAAGATGATACAAAAGCACTTTAAATCATATTCTAAAATTATGTGAACAGAAATTTTTTTTTTAAGATTTTATTTATTTGAGAGTGAGCGAGGATAAGCAGGGGTGGGGCAGAAGCCAGCTCCCAGCTGAGCAGGATGCCCAAGTTGGGGGGTCCATCCCAGGACCCTGGGATCATGACCTGAGCTGAACGCAGACGCTTAACTGACTGAGTCACCCAGGCTCCCAGGACAGCAACTTTAAATTATAACTTCTTTTTGCTTTCTAATGCTGATGCTAAATCAATTTGATTAAATCTTCAAGGATCCTGTTCCCTGTCACCAAATCAATCTCCCTGGAATATTATTCCTGTGAGTATGTCTCTCTCTAAAACCTTCCCTGGCCCCCTCTGCCTCCAGAATAAAGTTCTAACTGCTTAGCTGCACATCAAAACTTCATGATAACGCCCCACTCCTTGTAGGTAGCCAAGGTTCCTATGCTCTGGTCTGTGATCCTTTCCAACTATGACCCTTTGTTTATGACCTTCTTTTTGCCTGAAGTGTCTTTCCCTCTCAGCACAGCTACCTACTACAGCCCCACCATCATCCCCATGAAATTCTTCCCAACCTTCAAAGCTCTGCTCCTAAACTTTTCTGATCACTCCGAGACTGCTTTTTTTTTTTTAATTTCAACATGGAGAGAACCAGAAATGTGGATCCACAGAATTGTTGATCCATCGCAGAATTTTAAGTCTTATAGTCTTTTGGAAAAGAAGAAGAAGAAGAAGAAGGAAGAGAAAAAAATTCTTTCTTTATTTTTCTAAAATTTCATGTACTGTACCAACATCCAGTGTCCCCGTCAATGTACAGTTGATGCTTAGTTTTAAGCTATTTCTTAAGAAATAAAAAAATTATTCAATAGAAATTGTTTAAATTTACAAACCCATTTTTAACATCACAAAGATACGTCACCCTGTGAGGTGGTTTTTCTGATATCAATTATGGGCAAAATCACCAATGCAGGTATGTGAGTATCGCTCTAGAGTTCCTTCCCCTCCAATAGAGCAGAATAATCTGGGATGGGCTCCAATCTATAGAATGCGTGCCTAAAGACATTACAATGGCTTATTTAGAGAGCAAAAAGTCATTCAGATATTCTGAATTATTTTATGATAGTGAAAACCTACTGACCCAAGGATCTCATCAAGATAAGAAAACAATATTAAAGGCCACTGGGCTTTTGCATTTTATTAACTTCAAAATGGAAAATTAAGTCTGAGTCATATTAGAACACCAAGCGATTGTGGTGGGGTCTCCTCTCACTATCACAGTCTCAAAAATATGTCAGTTGGTATATTTTAACTTTTACACTTGATTTCAGGAAAAAAATTAATAAAAGGTGTCAAGTATAAATGCCAAAGAAAAGCCACAAGAAATTATATAGGAATTTTAGCTAATTCCATTTTCTGAGAAATAAAATTCAAACCAAGTTTTCCCCTGGGTTAAAAGACATGGAAGAAAATTCTTACTGCCAAATTGTTATCTATCAATTATTCTTAGTACTATCCTAATAATTTCATATAATTAAAGAATAAAAATTGACCCTCTGTGACTTAAAATTATAATAGTCTAGCACATGGTGATTATGTGAATTCTAAACATCTACATTATAAATGTACATAGATTGTAAACATCTCTGTTATAACTGTAAAACAACAACTATAATAATTATTATGATAATCATCCAGTCAGAGAAACCGCAGAGCATAAAACAGTATGGGCTCCCCCTGCTGTTTCTACTGCTAAACTTAACTAACATTTCCGGTTGCCAGGGCTTGGTGCCCTGATTTTAAGGCTGATTCATAAACAAAGGGTAAACAAAACAAAATTAAAATGCCATTATATCAATAAATCAGTAGGTCGAGGGGGAAAGGAGAAATGAGATTGCATTTAGTGTAATAAGGAAGCATGTACATGAAGGTGAGCATTGCCTGGAATTCCAAAAGCTGCACTAATGAGCTTCTGGGGAGCATCAGGACTGTCCTGCCACTGCATTTACATAAAGAAGTTTATAAGTCGGGGGCGCCTGGGTGGCTCAGTGGGTTAAAGCCTCTGCTTTCGGCTCAGGTCATGATCTCAGCGTCCTGGGATGGAGGCCCGCATCGGGCTCTCTGCTCGGCAGGGAGCCTGCTTCCTCCTCTCCCTGTCTCTCTGCCTGCCTCTCTGCCTACTTGTAATCTCTCTCTCTGTGTCAAATAAATAAATAAATAAATCTTTAAAAAAAAAAAAGAAGTTTATAAGTTGGACTCGCTATGGAACTTTGTCAAGTCTGAAAATCATATAATGCCCCTCAGCAAGTTGGACACCATTCCAGCATCTTGACTCTCTGCGAGCGGGAAATGTAGACCAGCCCAAGCCTAACAGGATACACTAAGGAGATTATTTTGGAGAAGTCCTAATGACATTGAACAGGAGGCTAGCTTAACATCATGTCCAAGTGAGATCCCAGGCCTCCTCCGTGATGGTTGCTTGGAGTTCTGTAGGCTAATGAGGGGAACCATCTGTAGCACTTTGCTGGCAGATGCGTGCCCTCCCCATACTGTGCCAGAGTCTCCTAATGAGGATGTCTGTAGAGGGCTCCAGTATCACTCTGAGGGAAGACTGTGCTATTTAGAAACCGTGCAATCTAGAGGCCAGACCAATATTTGATTATTTGCACATATGCATTTTAGTATGCCTTGTCTTTTCAAACATGAATATCAGAATGTGTGACTGTATTTACATTAGGTTTTATGCTGCCACACTCAGGGACATCCATGAGTAAAAAGGATATCCTAGGGCGCCTGGGTGGCTCAGTGGGTTAAAGCCTCTGCTTTCGGCTCAGGTCATGATCTCAGCGTCCTGGGATCCAGGCCCGCATCGGGCTCTCTGCTCGGCAGGGAGCCTGCTTCCTCCTCTCTCCTCTCTCTGCCTGCCTTTCTGCCTACTTGTAATATCTCTCTCTCTGTGTCAAATAAATAAATAAAATCTTTAAAAAAAATTTTAAAAAAAAAGGATATCCTATGTTTATTTCTTTTGTAAAAATTTTGTAGACTATTTCTAGTGAAAGGAGAATCTAAATTGAGTGAATCAGTTATCTGCTGTCACTATTTCAAAGTCATCAGAGAAATCTCCGAAGAGGAAAAAAATATATATAGACACTCAGGTATATTTTCCTTCCTTCCTTCAAATGTGTTTATTTTGCAATGCAGAGTTAATGTCTAACTTTATAATATCAAAAAGTAATAAGAAATCAAACCCAAATGATAAATCTTAAATTCCTTATGAATAAATTTCAAATTATGACAGAATGATATTTCAAAGCATTTATTTGGCAGCATATGGGGAATTACATAAGGATTATAGTAGGCATCAAAATATTTTAAGGTGACCATTAAACAGTTTTAAAGATAGACCTAGTCACAAACTCAGCCTTTAAAATAAGTAGTTACATACCAGAAACTGTTTTAAAAGAGCATAAATTATTTTATCTTCCTGTAATTCCCAAAATTTTATGACAATTCCACTCTATCATTCACTTCAGTTTCAATTAATGTCATTGAAAAATCCTTATTAAAATTAATTTTTTCCGATAATAATAATACTCCTTAAAACTCATATTCATTTAGATAAGCTCAGCTTCCATCACAAAGAGAGATAAAAGAGACTCAGTGGAGACCAGATAAACTGCAGATTTTAAGATTTTTAACCAGGGTCTTAATATAGACCAAAAGTTACAAGATGCTTTAAAACCAAACAGAAGATGTCTACACTTTAACTTGGTTAACAAGGTTAGGTGAATTTTTAATATGAAATATGCAGCTTTTAGCAAAAGTGCAAAGTAAGTTCAGTTTGTGTAAATCTCACAGAGCAGCCCCATGAGCAGCTGGTTATTTTACCATCTGATGTCTCCCATAGAGAAGATTTTAAATGTGTTTCCCCAACAGCAGAATAACACTTTTGGCTGCCAGGGAAGACTGTGACAATAATTCCTGCCTGAAACCTCCACTTAAATTAGATCTGCCTTCTAAAAATATTATTACAAGAAATTTTGGTTCAGGTTATCCTTATTCTCTAGAACTGACAGAGATAGAGATATACAAATGACATTTCTTTTACTAATAAATTCTTTATTTAAATTCAATTCAGCTAGCATATACTGTATTATTAGTTTCAGGTGTAGAATTCACTGATTCATCAGCTGCCTATAACACCCAGTGATCAGTAACAAATGACATTTTTTTTAAAGTTCTTTACAAGCTCCAGCTTGTTTTCATTTTAAATTCCACATCGAATATTAGCACTAATAATTGATTTTAGCAATAAGTAATAGAGTTATAAACACTCCTGCTATTTAATGAAAGAAATGTCTCAGCTTCGGGTTTTATTTATTAGCATTTGAAGTCCCTCCATAACCCTAGTAAGATCAGCTATAGCTTAATTAAATTAGAAAAATGGCCTGCCAAAGATTCTTTGTTCTTAAAATACATACTGTATGTTTGAAGTTTTCCTGCAAATCCTTATAACCTATTTCAACTTGAGGACAGATTGGGCTCCAAGCCTAGATTTACTTCGTACATCCCCAACAAAGTGTCTTTTGCCTGAAATTTTTATATATTTTTTCATCATGTACCAGCTACAAATACCGTCTTAAGAGGTTTCTGTTTTATTAACCATTTGAGAGTTATTCATCTAGAGTTGTACCAGTGAGAAGGTACCAGAGCCTGTTTACAGTAGAAATATTTGCTATTTAAAAATGAACACAAATTTAACTTACAACATGTCTGTCTTCAGTGCTGTGTTTGTGGTGAAATTCCAGAGTTATTACATGTCCTAAGTATATATTCAAATATATCTACAAATGAAAAACAAACAGCTAAGCATTCACTGGCAAATGATTGAGCTGCTCCACCAACACGGCAGGAATATTTCAAATAAATGATCTCTTCTCAAATCCATTGGAAGAACGGAATGCATTTGTCTGGCCTTTCCTCTCTCCGCCCCTGCCCACCATTTTTGTCCACTTTGATCTGCAATTCCGCCTGCCCCTCTCTGACCAAGCGGCAGGGATCCCCCATTATACTGATGGGGGGAAAAATGGGGAAGGACGAGGGTTAATCGGAGGTAACGTGATGAGAACCGCCTCCCCGGATTTGAGAACAACCACGCTGCTCCCCTCTCCTACCACTAGCTGGCGCCAGAGCTCTAAAGATGCAGTGATATATTGCGTCACAGCGGGCTAAATTAACAAGGCTGTTTTCAAACTGACCGCAGTTAATCCGAGAAAAAAATGAAATTATTTTAACTGTGAACATGTAGTAAAGCAGCACCACAGAGGTTGCCATTTCGATTAAAATAACCCCATTTTATGCCTCCAAGGTTTTGTCGATGGGAATAAAGAAAAAGAAAGAAGGAGAGAGAGAAAGAGAGAGAGAGAAAAAGAGGAAGAAGAGAGGAAGGGAGGAAGGGAGGAAGAGAGAAAGGGAGGGAGGAAGGGAATCATGGAAGAATTTGAAGAATTTTTTCTTATCTAAATAATAAACCTAGAGGGCACCTGGATGGCTCAGTGGGTTAAAGCCTCTGCCTTCAGCTCAGGTCATGATCTCAGGGTCCTGGGATAGAGGCCCACATTGGGGCATTGCTGAGCAGGGAGCCCGCTTCCCCTCTCTCTCTGCCTGCCTCTCTGCCTACTTGTGATCTCTCTCCCTCTGTGAAATAAATAAATAAAATCTTTTAATAAATCAATCAATAAATAAATAATAAACCTAGAAGCCTTTTTTTCTCCACCAACTATTCACTATACATGTAAAACCGTAAAATTTTCCAGTTATATAATGCTCTGTTAACCTAAATAAAGTGCCTGCTTTTATGATGCCTTTAGTCTAAGACAGAAGTGTCCAACATAGGAGGGTCACAGCTGAAAAGCAACTTTACTGCCTTAGCTCTTAATTTGCTCTTCCACCCTCCTTCCTTGTAACTAGCTTCAGCTTTGCACTCCCAGCATGCAAGATCTGTAAGACCAGCTTTCCCTCATCCTGCCCTTGCCTCCTCTTGGGCAAGCAGAACACGGCCCTTCTAGACACAGCCATGGCTGCAACTCTGTGGCCAGGAATGGCAGCCAAATGCACATAATTGCTCATTTTAGGGAAGATGGCTCCTGGACAAAAGAGAGGAAACAAAATTTCTGGTTCACAACATAAATTATCATTATGCAAGTAGATATGCTGAAATAGAGGTCTGGCTAGAACAAAACGTATGTGAAAAATTCAAAGCATTTGCTGCAGTGGAAAATACTGGTTTTCATTTGAACAAACTTCATATATATGTAGTACATTTTTACAATTAGAAAAATGGCAGTCACAGGTTATTTCGGCAAGAGAAGAATTTAGACAAAACTACAGTGAACTAACATAATTTTCTGGAGCAATACTTTTTAGTTTAACTTAGGAATAGTCTAAATGGCTGGTAATACCCATTCGAATCTTGTACCTATAACCCACTCTGCCCCCTCATGTCTTCCAGGACAGTGGAGGTGGACCACGTGGGACTGGGGAGGAGAGAACTGGTTTCTCCAAACCAGCCTTCCCCTGGCTTTCCGAGGCAGAAAAATATCAAGCTTTCCTTCCCTCACCCTTCCCCTAATTCCTCAAAGAATGAATGCTAAGCTTTATCTTGGTTGGATTTGCTTCACCTCCAGGACAAAGGAGATAAACCTGTTTTCTGTACCTAGGAGCCCGTCCCTCTTTGAGACAAAGTATACATGTGGTGCCTTAGACTTGCAGTTTTAAACCTTTCCTGAACTGAGTTTTCCCTTGGGAAATAAGGTCCCAGAAATGAACCGGGACAGAGTTTGATGTATTATACTAACCGATGTTTGTTTTGGTGACTTTTCAGTCTTCTACTTGAAATCTTTACACTTATCCAATGACACCTAGGTGACTTTGATGGAGAAGGGAATATTCAGAAGGTGATAATAAAAGTTTCGAGACTGTCGAAAATTCTGCACAGCAAACACAATGGAGGAGCTCAGTGTGTCTGCAGCATGGAGGGTCAGATTTACTCTTTGCTATCAGTCCTGATTTTGCTGGGCCTCTCCAGGAGACATAATGACAGGGGAACTACATTAACCACAATTTGGAATGCCTTGATCTTCATGCTAACTGCAGTTGTCTTTTGTTACTTACTGGCCTTGACCTGTAGATGGACTGCATCAGTTGTTACTGAACCCAGCAGGTTCCTAGTGCAAGCCTGAGTCTTACGCATAGTTTAATTCATATTCCACTCAACATGCCTGTTTTATTTCCAGTGGAAATTGCTCATTTAATTGCACTGTAAGTTTTATGGGGTATGCCCCAGGCTGCGTTCTTTATGCTAGGCATTTCAGTATTTATGGGCAGAGCTATACCCAAAACTTCAAACATAAAGTAAAACCAGCAAAATATGCTCTCCTCCAGTTCCATAAATACTGTTTCCCAGTTTCATTATTTTTTCCAATGAAATTAAAGGAGTGTGTTAAACCTGTAACATAGACTAATAGTGTCTCCAGAGCTGCTTTTGTCCTTCAGGTTCCTATCTGATACTGCTCTGCTTTCCTGCTCAAGAATGAGACTACAGGAGAGCAGGAGTGGTCCATTCCATGCATGGGCTTTCTCTCTGGTAACAGAAAAGACTTTCTCTGTCCATAGTCTATAGTTTTTTCCATAAGACTAACCTGATTTGTTTGTTTGTTTATTTTTTTTAATTTTTTTATTTTTGCTTATTTATTTATTTGACACAGAGAGAGAGATCAGATCACAAGTAGGCAGAGAGGCAGACAGAGAGAGAGGAGGAAGCAGGCTCCCTGCCAAGCAGAGAGCCCAATGCGGGCCTCAATCCCAGGACCCTGAGATCATGACCTGAGCTGAAAGCAGAGGCTTTAACCCACTGAGCCACCCAGGCGCCCTGTTTGTTTGTTTTTTTAATGAACTGTGCCTGCTTCTAGGTTACATCTACACACAGAAAATAAACACTCTGGATTACAAATTTAATGGATGTCTTTCACAATAGGTCTGGTTGAAAGAAAGAAATATGTCAGCCTTCTGCCACAGATGGCTTCTACGTTGGGGGGCAGGGGCAGACAGACCTGATTTCACCTATAGCAGATCAGAATACGTTCCTAAACCACTCAAATATTGAGGTTCTATTGTGTTTTACCAAACCGACGATTGCTTTTATCTACTACTGTTATCCAGGGAATTCCAGACATTTCGACAAACACTTCCTACTGATTACAGCATTGATGCCATCATTGCTTCATTGGTTGGGATTCAGTGAAGCCGCAAGTAGCTGACAAGCCAAAATAACAGCAGCTTAAACAAGACAGAAATTCTCGTACTCACTGGGCGTCTGGGTGGCTCAGTGGGTTAAAGCATCTGCCTTCGGCTCAGGTCATGATCCCAGGGTCCTGGGATCGAGGCCCACATCGGGCTCTCTGCTCAGCGGGGAGCCTGCTTCCTCCTCTCTCCTCTCTCTCTGCCTGCCTCTCTGCCTACTTGTAATCTCTCTCTCTGTGTCAAATGAATAAATAAAAAATTGGGCGCCTGGGTGGCTCAGTGGGTTAAAGCCTCTGCTTTCAGCTCAGGTCATGATCTCAGAGTCCTGAGATCGAGGCCCGCATCGGGCTCCCTGCTCAGCGAGGAGCCTGCTTCCCCCTCTCTCTCTCTCTGCCTGCCTCTCTGACTCCTTGTGATCTCTCTCCCTCTGTGAAATAAATAAATAAAATCTTTAAAAAAAAAAAAAAAGAAAGAAATTCTCGTACTCATTAGCATAGTTCACATATTCTGGTTCTTCTCCCATCAGGACACATAGAAGGATTGTACTTCCCTACCCTCTTTGAGGTTAGGCATTTTGATGTGACTTATATTAGCCAACAAAGGGACGTGTGTTTGCACATATGTGAAAACGCAGGTTTTCAGGTGGAAGCTTTAAAAGTGTGTGATCGACTGCATTCCCTTTGCCTGTCTGGACAGTCATGGAAGCACGGACTGAGATAGCATGCTTCAGCCTGGGTCTCTCAGTGCCTTCCATGAGCAGATTCCCCTACTGACCAGCCCTGGACAAATGGTAGGATCAAGAAATAAACTTTGGTTGTGTGAAGCCACAGGTTAAATTTCATTCTCACATAAAAGTCGGCATGGAAGGGCCAGAACTGATATAGTGATCCGTGGTTTTAGGATCCCAAGTTCCTCTGTTGGGCTGTTCAGGGGAGCATAGCCAGCTGCTCATGTTCTAAAATTCCAAGCAGCAGGAGGCTTCCAGAAGAGGTCTCCCTTCCACTCACATCCACCTGGCCAGGACTTGGTCGCCTGGCTACATCTAGAGCAGCAAGGGAAGGGGGATACATGAAAGCTAGTTGAGGCTCAGCCGAGCTTGTGCACTGCTTTCCTACATGAAGAGGAGACAGGGTGCTGCCGCTCTGCTCTCACTCTCAAAAAATCCTTTTGTGGGGTGCCCGAGTGGCTCAGTCAGATGAGTGTCTGCCTTGGGCTCAGGTCATGATCCCGAGATCCTGGGATGGAGCCCTGCATTGGGTTCCCTGCTTACCAGGGAGTCCGCTTCTCCCTCTACCTGCTGCTCCCCCTGCTTGTGCTCTCTCTCTCTGACCAAAAAAAAAAAANAAAAAAAAAAAAAAGTCCTTTTGTAAATAGACGCTAGTGATAGGGTTGCACAGCCCCCATCACAACCATCTTTTATAAAATTGCAGAATTAGAATATTGATCAATGTGGATGATGAGAGATTGAGGCCACCTGAATTTATCTTGTTGTTGGGGAGAGTTCCTTTCCTTCCCCAACATCTGCGTTGGTAAGAAATTCTGAGACAAAGATCCTCGTTTATAACCTTCAACAGAACTTGAAATGATACTGTTTGTATTATTTCCACGCACTTGTTCATCTGGCTACTTTTATTTTATATATTGTTTAAAGATTTCATTTATGTACTTAGAGAATACCAGGGGTGCCTAGCTGGCTCAGCCAGTGGAGAATGTGACTCTTGATCTCAGTACCAGTTCAGGCCCTACATTGAATGTAGAGGTTACATAAAATAAAATCTTTTAAAAATCCAAAAAATCAAATTTATTTTTTTTGCTATGATATGTCACTACCAGTCCCCGAAATACAAGAAACAGGGATAGTGAGTTTGGCTGTACCTTCATTGTTTCTTGCAAAGATCAGAACTAAAGAAAAATCAATCAATGTGATCAATTCTAACTTTGGGGAGTTGTTTCCCCATCGTACCTGAGCTGAAGCTGGCAGCAGGAATTAGTGATGACATCTTATATGCACGCCACAACTGATCCAGTCCCCAAGATCGCCGTTGGACAGATCTGGTGAAACTGGCCACATTCGAACTGTATCACAATGCAGAAAGAGCCTTGTTATTTTAACAAAGTACTCAGTTCAAACCAGAGTGAAAAGCCTTTTTGCTGGCTTTAGTTTCACATCTAAGTTCAGTTTTGGTCATTCTTCCTTGTGTAGAAAAAAAAATTTTTTTTAATTGTCAAAAATATTTCCAAAGCATTTTTGATAAACACTACAGCTCAGCCAGGAGGGAGCCTGACCCCCAAAGGATTTATGGTCTAAGATGGGGAGAGAAGCAAGGCAGACCAGTGGGTATACAGTGATTTGTATTGTTGAATTAACCACCCAAATGGAAATCCGAAGTGAACCTGGGCAGGCAGCTGCACCAAGTCATGGCCAGTTCCACTGCATTTTCACTTTCCTTTCTTTCTTTTTTTTTTTAATTTTATTATTTTTTTAAAGATTTTATTTATGTATTTGACAGAGAGAGAGAGATTACAAGTAGGCAGAGAGGCAGGCAGAGAGAGAGGAGGAAGCAGGCTCCCTGCTGAGCAGGGAGCCCCATGTGGGGCTCGAACACAGGACCTTGAGATCATGACCTGATCCGAAGGCAGAGGCTTAACCCACTGAGCCACCCAGGAGCCCCTTCACTCTCCTTTTTTGACCTCCACTTCTCTTCCTCCTTCCTGGCCTTATTTGTACAGTGGGAAATCTATTGTCCATTGGTGGAGTTCCCAGTATGCCTGAACGTGTTTGTCAAACTGGTGGGGCAGGCCTTGGGGAAGCCTGAGGGGCCTCCAGCAATGAACCCAAACTGGGTCTGCTACTTACATTCAAACACGTCCAGACAAGTCTAGCAAATGAGTAGGGGTAGGGGAAGGGCATCTGGGTGAGATGTACAAGTCTCCCAACAGAAGAACTCCATTTTCAGGGAAGAGCAGGAGTCTTATTTGCACAAGCAAGGACTGACTTATTTTTCCCTTTCAAAATCATTCTTTATTTTTTTTATGATGATGAAGGTATAATTGACCTACGACATTGTATTAGTTTCCAGTGTACAACATAGTGATCAGATATTTGTATATATTGCAAAATGATCACATAATTAGTCTGGTTGACATCCCTCACCATACATATATTTTTTTCTTATGATGAGAATTTTTTAAGGTTTACTCTGTTATCCATTTTCATACATGCAATACAGTATTATTAATTAGAGTCACCATGCTCTAATTACATCCCCATGACTTTTATTTTATAACTGGAAGTTTGTACTTTTTGACTCCCTTTAGCCATTAAACCCACCCCACCCCGGCCACTGGCAGGCACCAATCATGCTAACTTCCTCTGTATCAGTCCAATTTTAGTATCTGTGCTGCCAAAGCGAGGCCTCAGAATAACTCTGATGACTGCTTTCGAGTTCCTAGGAAATTGGGACACGGGGTCAGAATCTTGTATAGCCAATGGGATCATCACTGCTGCAGGCTTCAGCAGGATTTGCTAGCAGATCAGAAAACAAGCCTCATGGGTGCCTTCATATTCATCAGAGAAAGATGGCCTGGCTCAGAGCCTGCCCAGGGGAGAGGCTGGGGGCCAGTACCTGCACTTCAAAACCCCACAACCACACATGGAGTCCCTGATGGGGATGATAAGCATGGTGTTAAGCCAAAGGACTCCAAAGTACCCAGCTCCCATGTGTGTACAGTCACTTCTCCTTTCCATAGGCCCTGGGAAAGAAATTTAGAAGCAATGAGAAATGGAAATCAAAGAACCATATGCCTAAAACCCCAGTGCAGAGCTCTCTGATGCTAGGCCAAGCACATGGTTTAGGCTTAACTCAAAATGAATTCTCGGGCGCCTGGGTGGCTCAGTGGGTTAAAGCCTCTACTTTCGGCTCAGGTCATGATCTCAGGGTCCTGGGATCGAGGCCCGCATCAGGCTCCCTGCTCANCTCTGCCTCTTTGTGATCTCTCTCCCTCTGTGAAATAAATAAATAAAATATATATATAATAAAATAAATAAATAATATATATATATTTTAAAAATGAATTCTCTCCTTTCCCTCAAGCCCATCTTACATCTTAGCAACTTCCATCCCTCAAGCCAGCTAGCCTCGTGGGATAAGAGACCAAAGTAAAAAGTAAAAGAGACCAAAAAAAAAAAAAAAAAAAAGCCTGAAGGGGGCCCNAAAAAAAAAAAAAAGCCTGAAGGGTGACCTGAAATCTGACCTAACAAAGCCTGAGAAAGGAGCCGTCCAAGGAGAGGCGGGGGACAGCTGGGGAGAGTGATCTAAGGCTTGAAATCACCAATGCTTCCTGGTCATGGGCTTGACCATCAGAGTTCTCAGAGGGCAAGTTTAAGGAGCCGCTACAAAAAACATGTGAGGAAAAACAATTAGGAAGCTAAAAGTAATGTGGAATAAATGAATACAATATTCCAGTACCATAATCCAAAAAAGAACAAAAATGTTAATCAGAACCTAAAGACACATTAATTCTGCTCCCTGGCAATATTAAAACATAGAGGAGTGGCAATTTCCTGGAACACATCCATTTCTGTAATTACTTAGCTGACTAACCCAATAAAGTCTACATTTACTAAACTCCAAGCCCACAACTAAGGATTTTTTTTTCTTTTGATGTATCTTAAAACATTTAAAAGTACCTGATGCAGTCGTTTTATGTAGATTTATTAGAAAACTTATGGAATGTAATGTAACTGCTATACTTTTAGTAAATAATAAAATTACTGTAGTCTCTTAAAATAAAGTGGTGTGATTCATAGTTTTTCAAATTACAGGTGGTCCCCGACTTACAGTGGTTTGACTTTTTTTTTTACACTACAATGGTTCAAAATTGATACACATTCTGTAGAAACCAAACTTCTAATTTTGATTTTGATCCTTTCTGGGGCTAGTGACACGCAGTACGATACTCCCCTGTGATGCCGGGCAGCCCCAGCCCCCACACAGCCCTGGCCCCAGTCAGCCCCGCCATCACGGTGGGGGGACGGGTGTGTGAACGCCCTTACAAAATCGTTCTATACCCATGTAACCATTCTGTTTTTTCACTTCCAGCACAGTATTCAATAAATCACATGAGACATTCAACACTCTGTTATCAAATAGGCTGGGTGTTAGAGGACAGAGGACGGTTGCTCAACTGTAGGCCAGTATAAGTGTTCTGAGCAGGTTTAAGTTAGATGAGGCTAAGCTGTGATGCTCAGTAGATTAAGTGCATTAAATGCATTTTTGACTTCTGATGGGTTTATCGGAAATTAACCCCATCATAAGTTGACGGAGATCTGGATAATATTCACTATGCATTTTACTCAGAAAGGAAGAAAAAAAAAATCCAACTGAGGCATGGTGTTCAAAGTTCCCCTTGTCCACAAAACTTTCTCAAAAAAAGCTGTATTTTACACAGACACTATCTACATAAATACAGATAAAAGCAGATCTGCTCCAGGGGTGTGCTGGTAAATGTTTAACAAGGAGCTCTCCGAGAAACACTGATTTAGAGGTTCACTGCTTTCTGTGGTATAAATGCTCCCACCTGGGCCATCACTGAATGAAGACTTGGAAGAGATACATGGAATCTGCACCTGTGGGCAGTGAGCCTCAGACACCCCTGCACCGCCCCCCCACCCCCACCACGCAGTCCCCTCTCCCCTAACACCCAAGGGCACAGTTTGAAAACTCTTAGTGAGATAACTTTGTGCAAGGAAACTTTTTGATGGTTATCCCAAAGATTGCTAAATTCCCTCTTAGCAATACTTAGATATCCTGTTTTAATCGCCTTATCTTAAAATTCAATGAGCGCTGTAAAAACACACCTGTAGAGATTCAGTAACCCCCAACAGACAACTCCCTCCATTTAAATAAACTTTGACCCTCATCGTGGACATTCCCAGTATATATTTTATATACACTGTCTCAAATTTAGCATTATATGGAATTCTAAAGATGACACACAAAAATTTGCTCTTAAAATTCTAAAGGTCAGAGGCACAGATGTTAGATCTGACTCCTACTTTCTCATCCTCTACTTTTCCGTATCTTTTGCTCTCAAAGTCTCTCAAACCACCCCCCCCCTCCCTTTCCTTCCCTATCTCTTTCCAAAAGTTCTAGTACATTTGGAGCTGGTCAGCCTGGTTAAATGAGGAATTCGTACATAAGCGGAGCACATTTCAATCCCTTACCCTCCTAGCCTTAGACCTGAAGGATGCAGGTCTTTTGATTTGGGGGAGTCTAGAGAGAAGGTCAGAGCAAATTACACTCCTCGTGATTCTGTCTCAGAGAGCCCAGGGAGTCACAGCCGTCAGCCATTGTCACATGAGAGAGACGCCTAGTTTGAGAATGACAGGGGAGACAGTGGCCTACACAGAGAAGCACGGAAGGAGGAACTTGTTAGGGATCCCAGCTTGCATCACTTGTTAGCAATACCCATGTTTTCTCCCCTCTTTTGTGTTTGCTCTCTTGTAAGCAAATAACCACTCCATTTTTTTCTTCTTTTCATGGCTCTCTCTAGCCACCTTACTTATTTTTTTTTAAATACTGTTGGATTATGCTGTCAGCCAACAAGAAATAAACATTTCCTCAGATATGGTAGGAATCTACAATGAAATCTTTGCAGTCTCACGGGCAAGTTAAGTTAACCAAACAAAAAAAGGGGTGTAGCCTGATCCCCAGAATTAAGTCAAGTCAGGAGTCCTCTCAGGCTGTCCTTCCCAGACTGTAGTAGCTTGGCTGGGAGGCTGGGCCAGTTCAGTACCCCACACACGTTTATGAAGCTCCTACCATGCGCGAGGCACTTGCTAGGTGTGGTGGCTCTGGAAATCAGTTCTGCTATTCAAGAGCCTCAGGTTGCCCTCATTTTATTGTTATTGTTGTTTTTTGCAGAGTCAGGGAACTGGGTGAGCTATTCTCATTCTAGGCGACATTTAAATAAATGCCTTGCATACACCCACAGACTTATCTGAGACTCTAAGCAAACAGCTCCCAGAGGGACTGTGCCAACAAGCCAAGGAGGGAGGGAGGGCTGGTGACTTGGGGAAGGAAAGCGAAGGGAGGCAGATAGGTCCTCTAGATCAGGCCAGGCAGCTTGAGGACTTGGGGAGAGGAGTTTGTGAAGGATGAAAGAATCAGGAGACATCAGACAACATAGGAGAGGATCTAAAATATAAGAATTTGGGAGAGAAGAGCTCCAGGAAGGAGCAAGGCAGGAGAGGACAGAGAGAATACTTCCTGATGGGAAGCTCACCTTGGGGAAACTGCTCAGAGGGGAAGCCCTCATAACCAGGAAATACTGGAGATTCCAGCAGCCAGAGTCCAGGATGTGCAGCCCACGAGCCAGTCACGTGACTACGGAAAGAACAGAGTCAATACTGGAGGGCAAATCTGGTGAATGAGCTCAAAGCCAGGACTTTGTCCACTTCCCCAGAAGCCAGAAGGCCAAATGAGACAATTCATCCTAAACCTGGGAATAGAAGGATGATAGGATAACCAGCATAGGCCGGCCCAGGGAAGGAGCTAGGCGAGCTAACACTCACAGTGTGTGCCAAGTGCTATTCTAAACAGTTTCAGGTATTTTAGCTCATTTAACCATCAACAATAGCTCTGTGAGATCGGCATTACAATTATACTCATTGTACACATGAGAAAATTGAGAAATAGAATGTTTATTTCTGCACAGCTAATAAGTAATGTAGTCAGGGCTCAAAACCAGGTAGTGTTGCTCTGTGGTGGCAGAACCCACACCTTCAATCCTACGCCAGAGCACTAAAAAAACAACCGAACAAAACTGGGAACAAGTTCATGTTTTCTTTCTTTTTTTTTTTTTTTAAGATTTTATTTATTTATTTGACACAGAGAGAGATTACAAGTAGGCAGAGAGGCAGACAGAGAGAGAGGAGGAAGCAGGCTCCCTGCTGAGCAGAGAGCCCGATTCGATTAGGGGCTCAATCCCAGAACCCTGAGATCATGACCTGAGCCGAAGGCAGAAGCTTTAACCCACTGACCCACCCAGGTGCCCCTAAGTTCATGTTTTCAAATGAATAACACGTGATTGGGTTTTTAGAATTTACATCATTCATCACTAGACTGTGTCCCGAAATTCTTTTATGTCATAGTAAAGGTATTTGTTCACATGACATTCTGAGCACATTGTAAAAGAGACATGCATTCAGCAGATATCTATTGATCACCCCTCTATTCCAAGCAATAGAGTAAATGACAGGAGTTCCTGCTTTCATGGCGTTTACAGTCAAGTGTGGGAATTCAGTGGTCATAGGTTATTACTGGAGAAAGCAAGATAGAGAAAAAGGTTTTTAAAAATAAAAGAAAAAATAATTGGGGGCACCTGGCTGGCTCAGTCAGTAGAGCAACTGACTCTTGATCTCAGGGTGGTGAGTTTGAGCCCCATGTTGGGTGTAGAGATTACTAAAAAATAAATAAATAAACTTTAAAAAAAGAAGAAGACATCCCATGAAAAGAATGAAAGTGGGGCACCTAGGGTGCCTGGGTGGCTCAGTGGGTTAAAGCCTCTGCCTTCGGCTCAGGTCATGATCTCAGGGTCCTGGGATGGAGGCCCGCATGGGCTCCCTGCTCAGCAGGGAGCCTGCTTCCTCCTCTCTCTCTCTCTCTGCCTGCCTCTCTGCCTACTTGTACTCTCTCTCTGTCAAATAAATAAATAAAATCTTTAAAAAAAAAAAAACAAAGAAAGAAAGTGGGGCACCTGGGTGCTCAGTCGGTTAATCATCTGCTTTTGGCTCATGGGACCATGATCCCAGGGTCCTGGCATTGAGCCTCACATCCCACATATGACTCTGCTCAGTGGGGAGTCTGCTTCTCCCTCTGCCTGCTGCTCCCCCTGCTTGTGTCTCTCGTGCTCTCTCTCTCTGTCAAATAAATAATTTTTTTTTTAAGAAGAATGAAAGTCAGTGATAGTTAACCAAACCTCTGTGGACTTTCTAAATCATAATCACAAATGTTGAGTTTGAATATGTGAATTTTTTGTAAAACCTGTGTGCGTATTAGACAGGGAGTGGATGTGAAAGCAGGGGAATAAGAATGTTGGATTAAAGTCCTGTTTGTCCTGAAGTTGAAATTGTATAGGAAATATCTTTAGTTTAATGATGATAAATACTAGCCCCCTGGGTGGCTCAGTTGGTTAAGATCATGATCCCGGAGTCCTGGGATCGAGTCCCACATCGGGCTTCCACCTCCATGGGGAGTCTCCCTCTGACTTTCTCCCCTCTCATGCTCTCTCTCACTCTCTCTCAAATAAATAAATAAAATCTTTTAAAAAATGATGATAAATACTTAGCCTTTAATTAGCTCGTCTTTTGAGGGTGTTTGAGAATAATGGCATTCTCAGGGCAGCCTGAAGATGTGGAGAGAAACTTTACCTAGTTCCTGGCTTAGGGGGTAAAATAAAGTCCCTTTAGTGACTTAAACTACTTTGCATTTCTGTTAGAAAGTCCCTGGTGGAGGGCGCCTGGGTGGCTCAGTGGGTTAAAGCCTCTGCCTTCGGCTCAGGTCATGATCTCAGGGTCCTGGGAGGCCCATATCGGGCTCCCTACTCGGCAGGGAGCCTGCTTCCCCCTCTCTCTCTGCCTGCCTCTGCCTACTTGTGATCTCTCTCTCTCTCTGTCAAATAAATAAATAAAATCTTAAAAAAAAAAAAAAAAAAAGAAAGTCCCTGGTGGCAAGCTGATCTAAACACTCTCTTCCCTCTCAGGGTGGTGGAAAAGCTTGACTCATTGAGAACAGCTGTGGTCCCAGTTCACATTTTGGACACCCCCCCCCCCGTTTTACCTTGGTAAAGTTTCATGATAGATGACCAGGGAAAGAGTAAATATTGTACTTTATTGGCCTAAAGGATATTAACCACTTTTGTATCTATTAACAAACTCATTTTTATATATTTATCGATACTGATATTTATTGATAAAAATATGTTCTTCAAAATATCCTTTGAGTTAATCTCTTACTGGTTCCCTCATTAATTAATGAGTTGATGAAATTTTGATACATCTTCCTTATATATTTGCATGAAAATCATATTTTAACTTTTTTTTTTAAGATTTTATTTATTTATTTGACACAGAGAGAGATCAGATCACAAGTAGGCAGAGAGAGAGGAGGAAGCAGGCTTCCTGCTGAGCAGGGAGCCCGATGGGGGCCTTGATCCCAGGATCCTGAGATCATGACCTGAGCTGAAGGCAGAGGCTTTAACCCACTGAGCCACCCAGGCGCCCATATTTTAACTTTTTAAAAATGGTATTTTAGCACCATGGATGTTTCTAGAAGCACTTTTATTGATTCATATGTCAGCATGTTCAAAATTAAAGTTTTAACTTTCAAAAAAATAGCATTCCTTTTTCAAAATATCAGTTTTGAGGGCGCCTGGGTCCACAGCATAATTAAACAGATGATTTGTGAGCATTTACAAAAAAAAAAGATCATTAGCACAGAATTATTGTTGAGACAAGAATTAATGTGGAATGTGATCCATATACCCACCTTGTTTGCTCAATAAATACTTGTATGATTGGCTGATATCTTAGAGTGAATCATGTGTGAAAAATGTTCATTTATTCCCCCAGATCATTTTCATTTCTCCCTTAAAAGTTTACCTTCAAAAAAGGCACCTGGGTGGCTCAATTAAACCTCTGCCTTCGGCTCAGGTCATGATGTCAGGGTCCTGGGATCTCAGGGTACTGGGATCAAGACTGGCACCTGGATCCCTGCTCAGTGGGGAGTCTGCTTCTCCCTCCCCCCATGCACCTCCCCCTGCTCATGCTTTCACTCTCTCTCTCTCAAATAAATAAAATCTTTTTTAAAAATATTTTTTAGGGCGCCTGGGTGGCTCAGTGGGTTAAAGCCGCTGCCTTCGGCTCAGGTCATGATCCCAGGGTCCTGGGATCGAGGCCCACATCGGGCTCTCTGCTTGGCAGGGAGCCTGCTTCCTCCTCTCTCTCTCCCTGCCTCTCTGCCTACTTGTGATCTGATCTCTCTCTCTCTCTCTGTCAAATAAATAAATAAAAATCTTTAAAAAAAAAAAATATTTTTTAAAAAAAGTTTACCTTCAAGCATCTCAGTATCTCTGTTCTTAAAAGTCATCAAGTAAAAGAAGTGTAATTTAATGTACTCTAATTTTGTTTCCTAAATATTTTATTCTATTACCACAAATGTCAGTGGAGTAACACAGATCTTAAATTAGTATGATTTAAGCTGAAGATAATAAGTGTTTTAGGGCCTAGCATAGGTAAGACTGTAGGTAACACTAGTCTTTGGTGCCCCACTTTGTCCCTTTTGGCTCCCCTTCCTTCCAGAGATCCTCTTCAGAATTCTTCTTGATGTGCAGGAACCCTGTTACCTTGCTCTACCCAGGCTTGTAATTCCAGCTTTATCCCTGATACTGTCACCTATAAATTTTCACTTACCAAAACCTGATTGTATTGTTTCCTTAGGTTTATGAAAGTTGAGGCTGCTGTTCCTTTCTTCTAATTTCCTTTCTCACTTTTGCCTACAATCCTCAAAGGGAAATGTTGATTGGTCTGAGCCTGACACATCAAATTAGGCCAAGTGGACACTTGGGCAGATTGATTGTGTGTTAAAGGTCACAAACACCTCTCTCTTTCCTGTGACACGAGATTAACTGGTAGCCTGCTCCAGATTCCTAAGCTGTCTCTGTTCTTATTCTAGCCTTTCATGTGGCCAGATCATAAGATCTCAAAGCAAGTTTGAGAACAGAATTGTCCAACCGCGAAAGAATCTAATCTTTCTTAAATATGATTGAACTCTTAGCCAGCATTCTCAAAAGTACCTGAGGCAAAACAAATGCAAAGGTGAAAAAATGAAAACTATTTCAGGAGTGATCCCTTTAAGTTAGGAGTGAAGCAGTCTGTGGAAAATTGGATAAAGACTAAAAAAGGAAATTAATCTGAAGTCGCATTTTGTGTTTTATCTAATTATAACAAGTGAAATATTCACAAAAATCTTTCTCTGTAAGGAAGGTAGAAAAATGTGCCTGGTTAGTGGTGGAAAGTTGTGCTGGAATGCAGGGAAGAGGAAGCTACCATACATAAATACACATATAAAAAGGATCTGCTGAAATTTCTGTTTAACCTGGCAGTGATGGTCCAATGAACTGAAAGAAAATAAGCAGAGGGCACCTGGGTGGCTCAGTGGGTTAAAGCCTCTGCCTTTGGCTCGGGTCATGATCTCAGGGTCTTGGGATCAAGGCCCGCATCCGGCTCCCTGCTCAGCGGGGAGCCTGCTTCCCCCCACCCCTTCTCTCTGCCTGCCTCTCTGCCTACTTGTAATCTCTCTCTCTCTGTCATATAAATAAATAAAATCTTTTAAAAAAAAGAAAAGAAAAAAGAAAAGAAAAGAAGCCGAGAGGACACTCTGTTACTGAAAGAAACCAGTGAAGGTGCAATAGGAAAGGGAGGGAACTCTGGTTTCCGTCTGTTACTTGGAGCTCACCTGAGAAACTACCTGTAAGAACATGCTACTGGTTCTTTTATGAATCTGTTTTCTTTTTTTTTTTTTTTAAGATTTTATTTATTTATTTGACACAGAGAGAGAGAGAGAGAGAGATCACAAGTAGGCAGAGAGGCAGGCAGAAAGAGGGGAGGAAGCAGGCTCCCTGCCGATCAGAGAGCCCGATGTGGGGCATTGATCCCAGGACCCTGAGATCATGACCTGAGCCGAAGGCAGAGGCTTCAACCCACTGAGCCACCCAGGCACCCCATGAATCTGTTGTCATTGTGTCATAAATGCTGTGGAGATTTTTTTTTTTTTTTTTTTTTTNGTGTGGCTCAGATTGTTAAGCGTCTGCCTTTGGCTGGGGTCGTGATCTCCAGGTCCTGGGATCGAGCCCCATGTCGGACTCCCAGCTCAGCGGGGAGTCTGCTTCTCCTTCTCCCTCTGCCTCTCCCCCTGCTTGTGCTCTCTCCGTCTCTGTATCTCTCTCAAATGAATTTAAAAAAAAAAAATCTTAAAAAAAAGATAAAGCGAAAGAACAAGGAATAAAAACATGGAGTTTTATTTGGACTTTGCTTGTGTTTAGCAATTAGACTTTGGTCAAATCACTCAACCCACAATGAGGAGATAGTAATTTTGACAATAAATCATTGCAATGCACCCACTATTAAATACCAGTGTGATCAAGATTTGGCAGTTCTTATGTTTATTTTTGCAATTAAATGTAAACTAACTGTTTAATTTCCTAATCCTGAAAACATTTTTTCAGCATCATGATGCTAGACAGTGAGGTTCCAGAACATCCTGAAGCTGCCCATAGAGACTATCCAGACAAACCCATTTAAAGGAAGAATACCTCTGAAAATAACAAGGTGTAATTCCTATAAAAAGGATTGTGATATTTTATTTCAAGGTAAGAAATTAAAACATGTCCCTGGAGGGGTGCCTGGGTGGCTCAGTCAGTTAAGTGTCTGACTCTTGATCTCAGCTCAGGTCTTGATCTCAGGGTCATGAGTTCAAGCTCCCGGTTTGACTCCACCTTGGCTGTGGGGCCTATTTAAAAGAGAGAGAGAGAGAGAGAGAGAGAGAGAGAGGCGCCTGGGTAGTTCAGTAGGTTAAGCATCTGACTCTTGCTTTTGGCTCAGGTCATGATCTCAGTGTCCTGAGATGGAGCCCCAAACTTGTCCCTCTCCATCTGCTCTTCCTCTTCTCCTTTTCTCTGGAATGAGAAAGAAAGAAAAGAAAGGAAAGAAAGTAAGGAAAGGAAGGAAAGGAAGGGAAGGAAGGGAAAGAAGGAAGGGAGGGAGGGAGGGAAGGAGGGTGGGGGAAGGAGAGAGGGAGGGAGGAAGGAAGGAAGAAAAAGAGAAAGAAAGAAAGAAAAAGAAAGAAAGAAAAAGAAAGAAAGAAAGAAAGAAAGAAAGAAAGAAAGAAAGAAAGAAAGAAAGAAAGGAAGGAAGGAGGTAAGAGAGAAAGAGGGCGCCTGGGTGGTTCAGTGGGTTAAAGCCTCTGCTTTCGGCTCAGGTCACGATCTCAGCATCCTGGGATCGAGGCCCGCATCGGGCTCTCTGCTCAGCAGGGAGCCTGCTTCCTCCTCTCCCTGTCTCTCTGCCTGCCTCTCTGCCTACTTGTAATCTCTCTCTCTGTGTCAAATAAATAAATAAAATCTTAAAAAAAAAAAAAAAAGAAAGAAAGAGAGAAAGAGAAAGATTGGAGATGTTCCTGGAGAATATCCTTTATGTGCCTCAAAATCAGCCCAGCCAAATCATGCTCTTTTATGTCTGTCTTTATCCCTCTTGACTCCTACCTTATCCTTACAGTCTCAGGAGTTACTGGTACCATCATTCACTCAGTTGAAGAAACTTCAACTCCTACTTTATTTAAGCAGTTATCAACTATTGTAAATTTCTGTAGAACCTGCTTGTTTTCCTTATATACATCCAACAACTCAGGCCCATCACTTCTGACTAGTCTATCCCCTCCTCTGTCTCATTCACCCCAATAACAACAGTTAGCTAAAATGAAATAATCAAGGTGTTAAAAACAAAAATTCAACTGAGTAAATTTGAAGATCTAATTCACTTTCCTAAGTCATTCATAAATCAGGCAGCCTCCCATCTAGCAAGAAGAAAGGAGCTCTGAAGAGTTGTACAAATGGAAGGGAGGTGGGGCAAGGAAGTTATTAACAAAAGAAAAGAAAGCATTGTTTCAGGCAAGGCCACTTTTCCTGAGGGGGAAGTGCAGAGGGTCTTATTATATAGATTACTTCACCTTCCTTTGGGGGGCAGGGGAGGACATAGAAAGGGCCCACGTGACAGATTACCTCATTGGTACTGACCAGAAAATTCCTGACTGACTGGTTAAGACTACATTTCTGGGGGAGGTTGCAATTAGGTTAAGTATCAATCCCCAGTTTGTTGATGTGGCCTAGTATATATTTACAAACCCCCTAAAGAGAATGAAGAAAATTTAGCTTTGATTCATCAATTGTCATCTACTAAAAATACACTGGAATTTATAAAAAATTCGTATTATAAAATTTTCAAATATATACAAAAGAGAAAGAAGGAATAATGAAACTTCATGATCTATCACCTCTCATTGCTATTCCTATCTGCTCTTCTCCTAATTTTTTTTCCTCTGGAATATTTTGAAGCAAATTGTTTCATCTTATTAGCTCACCAGTATACACTTCATATACTGAATTTTTGAAATTTTAGTTTCACTTAAAGAGGAGAAATTTGTTTTTTAAGATTTTATTTATTTATTTGACACACAGAGAGAGATTATAAGTAGGTAGAGAGGCAGGCAGAGAGAGAGGAGGAAGCAGGCTCCCTGCCGAGCAGGGATCCCGATGCGGGGCTTGATCCCAGGACCCTGAGATCAACCTGAGCCCAAGGCAGAAGCTTTAACCCACTGAGCCATCCAGGCATCCCAAGAGGAGATATTAGTAGCGGATAGTCTGAGAACATAATCTGTCCCCTTAACAAGAGTTTGTCATACTCTTTGGGAATGTTTCCTAATTTTCTATCTTCCTTTCCTTCATAAATTGCACTTTAACAAGTATATTTAATTCTGGTTCGCCTGGATGGCTCAGTTGGTTGGACGACTGCCTTCGGCTCAGGTCATGATCCGGGAGTCCTGGGATTGAGTCCCACATTGGGCTCCCAGGTCCATGGGGAGTCTGCTTCTCCCTCTGACCTCCCCTCTCATGCTCTCTCTCACTCTCTGTCTCTCAAATAACTAAATAAAGTCTTTATACAAATTATATTGAATTCAATTATTTAAATTCAAATAGGAGTTTTTATGCTGAATTGTGAGCTCCCAACTAATAAATTGTCCTCAGGTAAAATTAAATTCTTGAATTTTACTCCCAGATCAACAAAAATTTACAGGTCATGTACTTGAATGTTAAATAAGGAACTAGATGATCATTTGTCAATGAAATTAATTCACTGATTTCCAGGATATCTCATAAGTCAATATTATTCTAAAGTGAATTATCTGTGTTCACTCTTATGTAAATAATCCTATATTCTGATGATTCTATTTAATATGCATTTTTTCTTTAAAAAAAATTTTTTTTTAAGATTTTATTTATTTATTTGACAGAGAGAGAGAGAGATCACAAGTAGGCAGAGAGTCAGGCAGAGAGAGGAGGAAGCAGGCTCCCTGCCGAGCAGAGAGCCTGATGCGGGGCTTGAAGTGGGGCTTGATCCCAGGACCCTGAGATCATGACCTGGGCCGAAAGCAGAGGCTTAACCCACTGAGCCACCCAGGTGCCCCTTTTAAAATTTTTTTTAATTTAAGTATTATTGACATACTATATGTTAGATTCAGGTATACAACATAGTGATTCAACCTTTATGTACACATATAATGCATGCTCACCACAGTAAGTATAGTTACCATTTATCACTACTATTAAGCATTTAAGTTATCAATAAGGGACCGTTCATCAGAAGTGTTTATTTTTATTTATTTATGTATGTATATATGTATTTATGTATTTATTCTGAGATTTTATTTGACAGAGAGGGAGAGCACAAGCAGGGGGAGCAGCAGGCAGAGGGAGAGGGAGAAGCGGGGAGCCGGATGTGGGGCTAAATCCCAGGACCCTGGGATCATGACCTGAGCTAAAGGCAGTCGCTTAACCAGCTAAGCCACCCAGGTGCCCCAGAAGTGGTTTTTTTTTTTTAACAAAATTGAGAGGGCCTTTTTGAAAATTTGTTTGAAGACCCGGATTTGAAGTTTAGATTCAGCTTTGTTTGTTGCTGTTATATCAAATCATTAAATTTTTTTTAAGGTTTATTTATTTTAGAGACAGAGTGAAGAAGAGGGGCAGAGAGAGAGGGAGAAAGAGTCTTAAGCAAATTCTGCGCTGAGGGCAGAGCCCAACATGGGGCTCACTCTAACAACCCTGAGATCACCACTGGAGCCAAAACCAAGAGTCAGACGCCTAACTGACTGCACCACCCAGGTGCTGCAAATCATTAAATTTTTTATATCATGGATGAATCTGGGTTTCACTGGTGAGGTTCAAGCAGTCTGAAGCCCCCTAGGGGTGTTAAAAGGAATGCAAGAATGGTGAATCTTCCCAAGTAGGGAATCCAGTCTGCAGGCCTTCACTCAGAGTCTGAAACTCTTCCCAGGAGCACCTTTCTGTATCCTCTCTACCAATTCAGGTATTATCCATCCTTAAAAATGCCATCCAAAAGTTTCATTTTGTGAAGTTGTGTTTTGTCATTAGAGACATATATTTGGTCTTCATCCCTGTTTCTGGCACACAGCTCCCCAAACCCTGGGAATTTCCTAAGTGACGAGAGCAATAAAGATGTCTTCTGTTAATGAGGTGACTTTTGGAAAGCACCAAAGGGTGGGGGCGGGTTGTCAGGACAACCAACCTGTGATTACAGGGTTAGAACTCTCAGTCCCTCCACCCCACCTCTGTGGAGGGGAGGGGGGCTGGAGAGTAAGTGAATGGCCAATGATATAATCAATCATGCCTAATAAAGCCTCCATAAAAACCGGAAAAGATGGGCTTCAGAGAGCTTCCACGTTGGTGAAAACATGGAGGTGCTGGGGAAACAGCACAGTCAGAGAGAGCGTGGCAGCTCTGAGCCCTTTCCCCTCTCCCCACACCTTGCCCTAGGCATTTCTTCCACCTGGCTGCTCCTGAGTTACATCATTTTACAATAAACCAGTAATCTAGAAGCAACATGTTTCCCTGGGCTCTGGAACCTCTGATCTATAGCCGGTCCATCAGAAGCACAGCTGATAACTGGGGCCTGCAGCTGGGGTCTGAGGCGGGTCGGAGGCCGTCTGCAGGACTGAGCCTTTAATCTGTGGACTCTGATGCTATCTCAAGGCACACAGTGTCATCACTGGGCTGAACTGTAGGACAGCTGGTACCCAAGAATCGCTGGTTGGTATGGGGAAACCCCAACTTCTGTGCTGAACTCTTATCTCTCCAACTTGAAATCTTCCAAGATCTTTGAGACCATCTATAATTTCCCCACTTCCCTGAGGCACTTTGGTCAAGACCACACAAGTCAGTACTTCTGTATTGTCTCCCGGTTCTACCTATGTTATGAGGACAAAGAAGGTGTCTTAAGCCCTTTTTAGCATTTCCAAAGATTTATATAGTGCTACACATATACTTGATTCTCAAATTCTTGATCAATTAGGATATAAGAAAGTCTTAGGATCTGAGGGAAAATAGACGAGCACTAGAGTTTTATCCAAGCACTAGAGTGTCTCCAAATTCATACTGAAACAATTATTACATATGCAATTTGAAGATATTGGTATAAAAATAGGTTTTTATCAGTTATTCCTAAGACCACTTGCTCTTGGGGGCACCTGGGTGGCTCAGTCGATTAAGCATCTGACTCTTGATTTCAGCTCAGGTCATGATCTCAGGATGGTGAGATAGCTCTACACTGGGCTCTGTGCTGAGCCTGGAGCCTGCTTAGATTCCCTCTCTCTCCCTCCCTCTCTCAATCTAAAACTAAATAAATAAAATATTTTTTAAAAAAGGAATGTACCTTGGGGCACTTGTGTAGCTCAGATAGTTAAGCATCTGCTCAGGTCATGATCTCCAGGTCCTGTGATTGAGAGCCCCACGTGGGGCTACCAGCTCAGCTGGGAACCTGCTTCTCTCTCTCTGCCTCTCCCCCTGCTTGTGCTTCTGTCTGTCTCTCTCTCTCCCAAATGAATAAATAAAATCTTTTTTTTAAAATGTACCTTAAAAAAAAAAAAAGACCACTTGCTAATTCACATAGTGGGCCTATGTTTTAGCCTAATTTACTACACAACAAAGTGTATAGGAGATTGAGTGTTCTTGCTTTTATGTGGTAGGTATAAACCCAGGGCAGTGAGAGGGAGGAGAAGCAGGGAAGAATGGGAAACAATGCACAGGTAGGCTGTATGGGAAAGCTGTGCCACGGGGTAGTCCGCCAATGAAAGTAAACGATAGGGTTCAGAGTGGGTCACCCCAAAATATGCCACTTTGACATATTGATTATTTTGAACTAAAGGTCCTTAAGAAACAGCTGGTACAAGAAGGCCCCTTTGTTCCTCTGAAAACGAGGAAATAAATTCCCCAAGTGAAGGCTACCTTTCCTGCACCTGGAGGGAAGAAAGCATCCTTATCACCACAGATAGGGAATTCAGGGCCAAGGCGGCCATATAAACAAACTTGGTTACTTCTTCATTTATTTGGTACCCCAAGCCCAAACCCTTTTGTCAGTTCTTCACAAATAATTGTTTCTTTGATTAAAAGGTATAAAGGTTGCCTGCTTTGGTCACTTCAGGGAGGCTCATATTTTTATCGGCTCCCCTATGTTTGAAATTAATTTTTTTTTCTGCTTATCTGTGTTATGTCAAATTAATTATTAGACCAACCAAAAAACCTAGAAGGGACGCTGCAGGCACTGATGCATGCTCCAGGCTGTTTGGACAAGGAATTTAGGGGCCCCACGAAGCCAGAGCACTTTCCAGAAGGGGGGGGCTGCCCCAAGAAAACCACAAAAGTGCATGTCTTTCTGTAGACACTTAAGGGCAGTAGACTGGATCTGCTTGATTTAGGCCCGGAGGCCTTACCAAGTGTTGCTTGTCCGCCATGACAGCACTGTTCGTTATCTGCAGTTATCTGCACATGATACTCTGGCCTTCGGTGTGAGTGGCTGCATATATTTCTTAAGAGAGATTACAGGCTTTGTTTTTTACGCAGCAATTTTTTGTTTTTTTATTCTATTATGTAAATCTAGCCAAGGAATTGATTATTGACATTCAACAGTTTATAGTGCAGGGTTTATTTTGAGCAGAGAATTGCCAAAGCAGAATGGCGTGAAGATGTTAGGAACTAGATGATGAGAGATTACTAGGTGATAATTATAGCTTCACTTTAAATCGTGTGTTGCAAAATACCTGCTTTGTTTCTCTTGTGGATGAGGAGGTAGGGAGGATTTGAGGAGTTAGTCTGTCAACCTAATTTCTCAGGGAGAGCTCTTGGAAATCATTCACTTTTCTTACATGAAATGATATCATACACTATTTTTTTTAAGTGAACGCTACGCCCAACATGGGGCTCACACTCACAATGATCAAGAGTCTCATGCTCTACCAACTGAGGCGGCCAGGTGCCCTGATATCAGACACCACTTCGATTACAATTATGCCATTTCGTTCTTTACTTTTTTGTTAATTTTTTTTAAAGACTTTATTTATTTATTTGACAGAGAGGTAGAGAGCACAAGTAGACAGAGCGTCAGGGAGAGGGAGAAGCAGGCTCTCCAAGGAGCAGGGAGCCCGATGTGGGACTTGATCCCAAGACCCTGGGATCATGACCTGAGCTGAAGGCAGCGGCTTAACCAACTGAGCCACCCAGGCACCCCATGTCGTTCTTTAAATCTGAGAAATTTATTGTATCTTGTGAGAAAGTAGTTGCTTATTTTATACCCCTTAACTCACACATCTAATTAAACGAACAAAACACAATTAGCACCTAAATTTCACAACACTTTGGAAAGAAAAAAAGATCTTTACTGAAAGCCAATTCTGAGTCTTAAGCAATGAATTGCCTGGGTGGCTCAGTGGGTTAAGCCTCTCCCTTTGGCTCAGGTCATGATCTCAGGGTCCTGGGATCGAGGCCTGCATCAGGCTCTCTGCTCAGCGCGGAGCCTGCTTCCTCCTCTCTCTCTGCCTGCCTCTCTGCCTATTTGTGATCTCTCTCTCTGTGTCAAATAAATAAATAAATAAATAAATCTTATAAAAAAAAAAAAGAAATGAATTGCCCATAAATTGAAAGAATCAAAGGAGAAAATATTTGAAAGCACAAAAATAAGCCTTTACAGTTTATATGAGGTCACCAGAAGAGAAAGCTCTGGTACATGTGTCCCACATCACCCTGCATGGTGAGCTATACCAACTTCGTTTTTTTTTTTAAAGATAAAAGAAGTAATTCAATATCATGCCTTGCATTTTATGGCATCTTACTACAAATATACTCAGCAGGTTATGGCCTTTCTTTCCAAACAGAGCTTCTATGGGATGGCAGTTGCCTTCGTCCTGCACAGAGGCCCAGGGCAGCCAAGGCTATTACTGCTTCTACTGTTGATGGAAGGGCAGTGGAGACGAGGGTGAGTGGCTTACTGAGTGAGACGTTCACCTCACGCTATCTCTGTTTCTGCTCAGACACAGTGTTTTCTTCTAGTCACTTCTTTTTTTTAAGGACTTTATTTATTTATTTGACACAGAGAGAGATCACAAGTAGGCAGAGAGGTAGGCAGAGAGACTAGGGAGAAGCAGGCTCCCTGCTGAGCAGAGAGCCCAATTCGGGACTTGATCCCAGGACCCTGAGATCATGACCTGAGCTGAAGGCAATGGCTTAACCCACTGAGCCACCCAGGCACCCTCTTCCAGTCACTTCTATTCACCATATGACCTTAGGCAAATTACTTAGCTTCTCTGACGCATAGTGTCCTACTCTCTAAAATGGAGATAATTGACCTACCTATGGCCAATAAAAGGAGTCACTGATACAATTTGCAAACACTTTTGGCAATTAGTGGGCTCTTTTCTTTTTTTTTTAAGATTTTATTTATTTATTTGAGAGAGAGCGAGCAAGAGAGAGGAGCAGGGGCAGAGGCAAAGGGAGAAGCAGACTCCCCATTGAGAGGGGAACCCGATGTGGGGTCCAGTCCTGGGACTCCAGGATCAGGACCTGAACCAAAAGCAGACACGTAACTGACTGAACCACCCCAGCACCCTACTAGTGGGCTCTTTACATGTAAGTTTCCAGCTACCTCCTATCTTTTAAATACAGGTGGAAAGGAGGAGCAGCACTGTTCCTACCTTTTTATCTTTGTTGCCTAGAAATTAAAGCTCACAGCGCAGGAAATAGAGCAAAATCTAGTGTTGAAACCAACAGAGAGACAGGGATGGGGGAAATGACTATAGTGTTCTTAACCTAACAATTATTTAACTCTAGTGAAGCAAGTTCTCAAAGGAATAAGCAAGAATTTTTTTAAATTTTAGATATCTCGGGTGCCTGGGTGGTTCAGTGGGTTAAAGCCTCTGCCTTTAGCTCAGGTCATGATCTCAGGGTCCTGGGATCGAGGCCTGCATCGGGCTCCCTGCCTGGCGGGGAGCCTGCTTCCTCCTCTCTCTCTGCCTGCCTTTCAGCCTACTTGTGATCTCTCTCTCTCTCTGTCAAATAAATAAATAAAATCTTTTTAAAAAAAAAATAAATAAATAAATAAATTTTAGATATCTCTTTTTAAAATTTTTTTAAACTATTTAGGAGTTTGACTTTATGAACATTTTTAAGAAACAATCTTTGCTCCACACTCTAAGGGATACTTTAATGACACCCTTGGACTTGGCTGACACTATCATGTAAAAAATGTATTGGCTAGAATGTGATGTTCTTGGCAACTAAAAATAGCCTGCTGTCTGTCCTTTCCAACGCTATGCTGAAAGACTCTTTTCAGTTCTCAAAGGTGTGTGGTCACTAAGACACAAACAAAACTGAAATGTTTGGGCCTGAAGACTTTAGCTTGAGGATTTCAGAACACATACTTCTTACAGCTGAGATGCTGCCTTGTCCATCAGTGCACTACAAATATTCATAAATATAGTAGTAAGCTTTTCATAATCAAATGGTATATCATTCAAAGTGTATTGTAAGACTATAGCAAGTTTTTCACATTTGTCTATGTAGAAAAATCTCAACATCAGTGATCCTTATAACATCTATGTATATTTGAGGCTCAACTAATTACGAATGTGGGAGAATCACCTAAAAGTTGGTTTTCTTTCCTGTAACAGAAACCATAAACATGGCCACCTTCTTATTTTATATCCGTGAATACTACGATTATTTCAAAATTTAAAAATCCATCAGGTAATAATCATGTGGTAAATGAATAAAGCTTTATTGATAAATATAAAGGCCTCATTTGAGTTTTGTTTCCTTTCCAAAAAGCACTTCATCTGATGTAGTTCCAGATTTTTCTAATTTCTTTTTGCCACCTCAACGGTGTATCAATAATTAGAAGGATAAAATATGGTATTAATTAATGATGGAGTTGGACTTCATAATTTCTAATATTTCTTCCAGGTCTAATATTCTAAAACATATTATAATAAAATTTCATAAATATAAAGAAAGTTAGAGGTGAATAATATCATCATCATGAAATACCTGAGGTGTAGAATCTTTTCTGAAATCCAATCAGGCAATGCTTTCTTGATGGGTTGAATATATCTGGAACTTCATTATTATGAAGTGAATTATAGTAACTCTGAAGAACTGAAGTCCCTAGAAAGTAAGCAACACACTCACAGTTTCATGTCACTCCAGGGCACGATTGTTAATATTTATCAAGTATCAAGAGAAAAATCTTTAAATAACTTTATTAGATCTTATTTGCCTGTCTTAGCTCGGGCTACTACAACAAATACTACAGAGTAGGTGACTTAAACCACAGACATTCATTTTTTATGGTTCTGAAGGATGCGAAGTCCAAGATCCAGGTTCGAGCAGATCTGGTGTCTGGTAAGGGGATGGCAGCAATATTGCTGTCTCCTTACCAGGCAGAGAAAGAGAGATCATCTCTGTTGTGTCAATATTGCTCCTACAAAGCGTTTAAGCTCTTACCAACTGAATATCATAAAATCTAGCTAGCATACTAAGAGAAAATATCAAGGAGGATGAAAATGTAGTAATTGTTACTCTTTTCAAATGTCTCTGATCTTCAGTTGGCTTTGCATTTCATCTTCCATTTTCTTTGCTGTGATGGATAAGACTGATCTTTAAAATCCAGGAGTCAGACAGCTGTCTGAGGTAAAAGTAGTCCATCCACTGGCTTCCCTGTGTCAGGTCATATTCTGTCTCTCTCTCCTTACCACTCTCAAATATTTTGAACAGACACCGAAAGCCTGAAGGTTGCTATGCTGATAGGTCAGACTTGGAGACTGCCTGCCATTTCGGGAATAGGCGCATTCATGTGCCGGCTACATGAAAGAGGGAAGTGGACGGGATGTGCTAAAAGAAAGGAAAAGGAGACACCACTTGGCCCCAGTGAGACTGAAAAAGGAAGAATATAGATTCCTTGGTTCCTGATAGCTTCAGCTTACAGCCTTATTTCCCATGAAGTCTGATTATGTTTAATTTTGTGAGATCTTTGCTATCACGTGTCTCCACCCCTTTTATTTGAATTAATTAGATTTCTGTTCTTTACTTACAGAAAGAGAAGCAGCTAAGACAACTGGGATATACCTCAGTGACTGCCAGTAGGGCTGGCTCGACCTGTGATAGGGAGTTAAACAGAAAGCAGCGCTGAAAGGACTTCACGGACCATCTGAGGTCTTGGTTTACAATGCTTTATACTGCTAGTTTACTGGGAACAATGATATGAGTGCCTAGCCTGGAATTAACCGACCCAAAGTGCTTCTTGAAAGCAGACTGGAAGACCCAGGGAGACTGGGGAAGCAAGGAGGACCAACCAGTTGGAGTGCTTACCCACCCCATCTATACCATGTTATAATATTCTACCTTTCAGGGGCACCTGGGTGGCTCAGTCAGTTAAGCCACTGCCTTTGCCTCAGGTCATGAGCCCAGGGTCCTGGGATCAAGCCCCGCATCAGGCTCCCTGCTCGGCCGAGAGCCTCGTTCTCCCTCTCCCTCTGCCTGGTTCTCTGCCTACTTGTGCTCGCTCTCTCCCTCTCTCTGTCAAATAAATAAATAAAATCTTAACACACACACACACATACACACAAAAAAACCCCAATATTCTACCTTTCCGTAAACAGCAGTACTCACTGAAGGAGAGTCAGTTTTTTACTTCTTAGAGATTTAACTCTGATTATCTACAGTTCTAACTGGCAGTTACACCAGTATGTCACTGGTTTGTCTTCATTATTTACTATAAGGTCTAGGCTAAGGAGTGTGTAATTCCAAAATTGAGAAATCGAGTTCATTTTTTAGCCAAAAAGACAAAAAATGCAAAATCATTTCAAATTGGGGAATCAAAATACGTGACATTCTCCCTCAGATACACAGAATTAAGTGTTCTGAACATGTTAGCACATTTTGAGGTGCTACATGCCAAATGATTTACTAAGCTGTTTGGGTCACTGCTTAGGTGTTTTGAACCTTCTCTTCCCCCTCCCCCCCAAAAACATTTTTATTGCTTTGTTATTTAATAACAAGTTTCTGCTTTTCAAATTGTCTTATACCTAATAGAAGTATTTAATGCTTAAGAGAAATCCAAATTCAAAACATTTTAATGAAGCGATATATGAATTTTATTTTATTTTTTTAAAGACTTTATTTATTTGACACACAGAGAGAGAAAGAGATCACAAGTAGGCAGAGAGGCAGGAGGAAGCAGGCTCCCCGCCGAGCAGGGAGCCCAACTCCGGCCTCAATCCCAGGACCCTGAAATCATGACCTGAGCCGAAGGCAGAGGCTTTAACCCACTGAGCCACCCAGGTGCCCAATTTTATTTCTAGAATACATTAAAACTGCTTTAAATCTAAATCACTGCATATTAGAATATTGTAATTATGCTTTTTATATGGTTCATATGATATCATCTGATTTAAGGGACATTTCACCAAGACATAATTAACCTGCTGAAAAAAAAAGTATAGTAGAAATATAATTACAACATACAGATAATTAAAATAATAAAAATTGAAGAAATCTAAGATGTAAACTGAAAATAATTAAGCTGGCTTTCTTAATACATCTAATAGTATTTAGAATAATACAACTACAACTTTAAAAGACCATGGTAGTATTTGGACTGAACAGAATTCACTGTTGATATTATAAGCTTGAAGTAAATACACAGCATAGGATGGTCAGCATGCCCTGTGAATAGGCTGTAGGATGTAAACAAATCCAGAGATGTATTATCATTAGAAGTTCAACATGGTTAGTCCTATCAAATGGAGTTTGCTTATATCCTGAAGAAAGGAAAGAGGGGAAAAAAGAAGACATTCAGGGTTATATTTACTTTGTCCCTGTAACCTTTACAGTGTATTTTTTATAATGTCCGATATCATACTAGGGGTGTCGCTTTGTTCTCTTATGTTTACTCCCAAGAACAATCTGAATTGCACTCTCCTTCTTCTTCTTCTTCTTTTTTTTTTTAAGATTTTTATTAACTTATTTGACAAGAGAGAGAGAGAACAAGTGGGGGGGGTACGGCAGGCAGAGGGAGGGAGAGAAGGAGGCCCCCCATAAAGCAGGAAGCCTGATGTGGGACTTGATTCCAGGACCCTGGGATTATGATCTGAGCCAAAGGCAGATGCTTAACCAACTGAGCCACCCAGGTGCCCCTGCACTTTGTTTTCTACTTGCAGTTTTGTGATTGTCATAATTGCTATAAGGGACCAACCGAAAGCACACATCTGTGATATAAACAGCAGAATAACATTGTTTGGATTTTATGTTGCTTAACTGTAAAAATAACTCATTAATGCAATCTTCATCCCATTTGTGTCTGTCACATCTTATGGATTTAAGGTCATTTCTGTTGCATGAATTGATGATGCAACTGAAAGCATATTCATCTACTAACTTTTGAAAGGATTATAGGTTATCACCATCTACATCACACTACATCAACGTTGACGAAAATCAATAAATACGTATATCTGGAGCCTAAGTAAACTCCTTTTTAAAAAAACTTCCATTTTTTGGGCGCCTGGGTGGCTCAGTGGGTTAAAGCCTCTGCCTTCGGCTCAGGTCATGATCTCAGGATCCTGGGATCGAGGCCCACATCGGGCTCTCTGCTCCACGGGGAGTCTGCTTCCTCCTCTCTGTCTCTGCCTGCCTCTCTGCCTACTTGTAATCTCTCTCTGGGTCAAATAAATAAATAAAATCTTTAAAAAAAATAAAAATAAAAATAAATAAATAAAAATAAATAAATAAATAAACTTCCATTTTTTGGGCGCCTGGGTAGCTCAGTGAGTTAAAGCCGCTGCCTTCGGCTCAGGTCATGATCTCAGGATCCTGGGATCGAGGCCTGCATCGGGCTCTCTGCTCCGTGGGGAGTCTGCTTCCTCCTCTCTGTCTCTGCCTGCCTCTCTGCCTACTTGTAATCTCTCTCTCTCTGTGTCAAATAAATAAATAAAATCTTAAATAAATAAAATCTTTAAAAAAAATAAAAATAAAAATAAATAAATAAATAAAAATAAATAAAAGAACTTCCATTTTTTGGGCGCCTGGGTGGCTCAGTGGGTTAAAGCCGCTGCCTTCGGCTCAGGTCATGATCCCAGGGTCCTGGGATCGAGGCCCACATCGGGCTCTCTGCTCAGCGCTCTCTCCTCTCTCTCTGCCTACTTGTAATCTCTCTCTCTGTGTCAAATGAATAAATAAAAATCTTAAAAAAAAAAAAAACTTCCATTTTTGGGATGCCTGGGAAGCTCAATTCGTTAAACGTCTGCCTTGGGCTAAGGTCATGATCCCAGGGTTCTGGGATCGAGCACCATATAGATCTCCCTGCTTAGTGGGGAGTCTGCTTCTCCCCCTCCCACTGCTGCTCCCCCTGTTCGTGCTCTCCCTCTGACAAATAAATAAATAAAATCTTTCAAAATAAATAACTTCCATTTTTTTCAGCCATTTTCTCTATTTTGTTCTGAGACATAAGAATAACACATAATATGGGGCGCCTGGGTGGCTCAGTGGGTTAAGGCCGCTGCCTTCGGCTCAGGTCATGATCCCAGGGAGTCTGCTTCTCCCCCTCCCACTGCTGCTCCCCCTGTTCGTGCTCTCCCTCTGACAAATAAATTCTCTCTCTGCCTGCCTCTCTGCCGACTTGTGATCTCTCTCTCTGTGTCAAATGAATAAATAAAAAATCTTTAAAAAAAAAAAAAAAGAATAACACATAATAGCTACCTTTTTTTTAGTTTTTCTATATATCATGTCTTAATTAAATCAATTCTTTTAAAAACTTATAAAAATCTTGTTAAAAAAACAAAACAGAACCACTTGTAAGAACTCTGACATAATAGGAGAGACACTAACAGAACTGTAGAACAAAGTAGATAGAATCTCGAATATTGTTGCTGTTCTTAGATACGGGCAAATAATCTCAATTTGGTCAGACCAACCATATGGAATTTTAAAATGATAATATATCTCTGGCCTTGTTTACATCCTATAATCATGGAGTACAAGGAAGGTATTCGTGTTTAGCACCTCCTTTCATATAGGAAAATTACAGAGTTAGCAAGGGGTAGCGCTGGGGTTCAAAACTACACAGTCTAGCTCCCAAATCCTTGCTGTAAATCACTATATATGAGGTCTCTGTGCCCATGTGGCGTAAATTAAATGCCAGAGCAAAGCAGAGTCCCCTCACAAACAGAAGGCACAGGGCTGTGTGCATCCCAAAGTAAACACCTTCCGCCGCTGCTGCTCACCAGAGCCAGCTCCCTCAGCAGGCCAGAGGTCCAGGCCCCGCCTTCCAGTTCTGATTAAGGTCTTTCCTACTAGCCTTCCAGGCTCTTTAGGCAGCGTGATGAAGAGAGATATCCACCAGGCTCCCTTCCCTCCTGGGACTAATTTTCTGAAGCAGTTTTTTCACATACAATTTGTAGTGAAGACAGGACAGGCCTCGTTTTAGCCAAAATGATAAGATAGAGAACATTTGCTACTTTCTCAGCTAACAAAACCCATTTCCCGGGCGCCTGGGTGGCTCAGTGGGTTAAAGCCGCTGCCTTCGGCTCAGGTCATGATCTCAGGGTCCTGGGATCGAGGCCCACATCGGGCTCTCTGCTCAGCAGGGATCCTGCTTCCTCCTCTCTCCTCTCTCTCTGCCTGCCTCTCTGCCTACTTGTAATCTCTCTCTCTCTGTCAAATGAATAAATAAAATCTTAAAACAAAACAAAACAAAACAAAAAACCCATTTCCCAGCCTCTAGACTTATTGGGAACTAGCCTACTTTTGACACTCAATTCCCTCCTACTGGGTTGCCCCTGGGCTGCCCAGACCCCTGATCATGGCCTTCAACTCAGTTCAAGCCCTCCACCTTGGAAGTCTCATTCTTCAAACTACCTTTCTTTCTGTTGCAGAAAGTGCTAGTTATTCCCCAATATCTGTATGTGCCTTCTCCCATAGTGACAGAGCTCACATTTCCTGGCTCCCTTGCAGTCAGTTACGGCCATGTGATAAAGTTTTGCCCAATGGGATAAGAACACACATTGTATATGCAGTTTGCAACAAATGTCCTTAAAGGCAGGTGATGTACCCTTCACTCCCCTTTCGTTCTGCTTACTGGCTGCAATGTAGATTAAATTTCAAGTGTGAAACATACCAGATAGGAAGACTGAAGGAGTCTAAGTCTCCAAGTCTTTTTTTTTTTTTTAAAGATTTTTTATTAGTTATTTATTTGACACAGAGAGAGAGATTACAAGTAGGCAGAGAGGCAGGCAGAGAGACAGGGAGAGGAGGAAGCAGGCTCCCTGCCGAGCAGAAAGCCCGATGCCGGCCCATGACGCTGAGATCATAACCTGAGCCGAAAGCAGAGGCTTTAACCCACTGAGCCACCCAGGAGCCCTAAGTCTCCAAGTCTTATTGAATGCCATGCCAGACTTGTACAACCTTGTGAACTAAAAAAAAAAAAAAAAAAAAAGACTTATGGAATATGATGGAGTAACAAACTTCTACCTTGTTTACTCTTATCTGGAGTATTTTTGATACTTGCAGGGAACCTTAACCTAACTATTCCTCCTTCCTGCTATTGAGCAGCAAGACTTGTGGTTTTATTAATATAAACAGAAGACTATCCTCTCTCTATACCACAGAACTTTATGAGCTGGTCCCTCCTGCTTCAGCCAGTGAATAATAAAAGGATTTGGAAAAATCCTCTCAAGATAAAAATTCAGCATGCAAGCCTACTGACATGCATAATACTATTTTGCTTTCCAAAGCTGAATATTATGTAGTTTTTTTTGTGTGTGTCCTTTCCATCTCAAATCCTAATTTCCCAGTTCTGCCAGCTAGATCAATACCTCTGTTGATGAGAGCTAATACTGCATTTGGAGAAAAGCAAAAGAGAAGGACACTATAATGATTTTCTAAGTTTATCCCTTTGAGTTACCCAAAGGAAAAGAATTAAGTCTTGTTCCTCTGCATTCCTTAAGCCATTTCCCATCCACATAGCCACCAAAGTTCACCTTTAAAAATGACAGATAAGGGGTGCCTGAGTGGCTCAGTTGGTTAAGCATCTGCTTTGGCTCAGGTTGTGATCCCGGAGTCCTGGGATCAAGCCCCACATCAGGCTCTCTGCTCAGCAGGGAGTCTGCTTTTCCCTCTACCTCTTTCCCTGCTAGTTTACTCTCCCTCAAACAAATAAATAAAATCTTAACACACACACACACACACACACACACACACACACACACACACACACCCCTTAAAAATGACAGACAAGTTCATAGAGAAAGTAGATTTCAGGTTACCGGGAATGGGAGGAAAGGGGAATGGGAAGTTATAACTTACTGGGTACAGAGTTCCTGGTTGCAGTAATAGACAAATTTTGGAAATAGCAGTGATGGTTAAACAACATTGTGAATATAATTAATGTCACTGAATTGTACATTTAAAATTGGCTAAAATGAGAGCGCCTGGGTGGCTCAGTGGGTTAAAGCCTCTGCTTTCAGCTCAGGTCATGATCCCAGGGTCCTGGGATCGAGGCCCGCATCCTGCTCTCTGCTCAGCAGGGAGCCTGCTTCCTCCTCTCTCCTCTCTCTCTGCCTGCCTCTCTGCCTACTTGTATCTCTCTCTCTGTCAAATGAATAAATAAAATCTTTAAAAAAATAAAATAAAATAAAATAAAATTGGCTAAAATGAGGGCACCTGGGTGGCTCAGTGGGTTAAAGCCTCTGCCTTCAGCTCAGGTCATGATCTCAGGGTCCTGGGATCGAGTCCCGCATCAGGCTCTCTGCTCGGCAGGGAGCCTGCTTCCTCCTCTCTCTCTGACTGCCTCTCTGCCTACTTGTGATATCTCTCTCTCTCTCTCTGTCAAATAAATAAATAAATAATCTTTTAAAAATAAATAAATAAAATTGGCTAAAATGATATATATCATATCTATTTTACCACAGTGAAAATTAATAAAATGCTAGAGAAAATCATCCATTAAAGGAATAAAGGGAATGATACCCACCCTTCAAGCCTTATAATAATCTGCCTCTTTTTTTTTTTTTTAAGATTTTATTTATTTATTTGACAGAGACAGACACAGCAAGATAGGGAACAGAGCAAGGGGAGTGAGAGCGGGAAAGCAGGCTTCCTGTTAAGCAGGGAGCCCAATGTGGGCTCATTCCCAGGATGCTGGGATCATGACCCACCCAGGTGCCCCTATAATCTGCCTCTTCTTATACTTACTTTTTTTAAATTCTATTTTTCTTATTTTTTTTAAGATTTATTTATTTGAGTGAGAGAGAGAGAGAACACAAGAGGGAGGGGCAGAGGGAGAAGGAGAGAGAATCTCAAGCAGACTTCACACTGAGCTTGGAGCCCAACGTGGGGCTTGATCTCACAACTCTGAGATCAGAAACTGCACCAAAACCAAGAGTTGGGCCCTCAACTACCCAGGTGCCCCTCTATTTTCTAATTTTTATGTATACTTCTGGAGGTTAAGGAATGTATATAAGATATGCTACCATGGTAACCAGCATATTTTGTTGGCTTAGCTGAATAATTGTAAATAAAAGCACTTTTATTTACAAAAGTGAAAACATGGAGAAAACATGATTTTCTCCACTTATATTTAATGATATGGAGGCAGGAGAAGTAACTTCTTAGCAGGCCATACCAAGATTCCTTTTACAGAGAGACTCTGAGCAGAGCTCTAGGGTGAAGGAGAACCTGAGATGGTTTAGCTACTCCATATAGCAAAGCACAGAGGGGACACCTGAATTACGTGTAAGCCTATCAAATCTAGGTCCTTGTTAACTTACAAATTATTTGTCCTCTAAGATTGTGTAAAATTTTATACAGTGTGTAGGATTAGCAGTATCCCCTTCATATTGTTTCCAGGAAATATTTAACTAAATCAAGAAATCCCAAAGCTCCTTGTTAGGAAAACTGAAGTAGAAAAACGTTCTTTATGGGAAGCACAAGACACTAGATCCTAGAATGTTAACTAAGGCAATGATAGTAAAAGGACCAGATGAACCAGAAGAAAGGGAGACACAGGGAAATGAAGATCAGCACTTAAAGCAGAAGTATTTAAAATCTATGTGGGGATCTAAGTAAATACAATGAAAAGAGGTTGGGGGATTATTGAAAAGACTGGCAGTCTTAAGTGTCTCTTCCATTCTTCACAGAGAGTTATTTAAATTTCCTATATCAAGTATGTCTTGAGCATTACTATATTCGTAGCAACATGAAAGCATTTGTCCTTCCTTCTGTAGGAAAGGAGATTGCATAACCTAGGGTAATTTAATCTTTTCTACCTTCTGCATGTTCACAGCCATATAGTGATAAGATTGTACGCAGGGCCAGAGATAGGCAGCAGAACAGGAAGTAGCTATGACTGTGTGACTTACAAAAAGAGCCACCGTCCAAAATCAAATTCCTCCACTGACTTGTCTGAGTGATTCCATTCCCACCCTTTGAAAATGTTTGCTTTGGGTTAAGGTATTATTGTCACAAGAAGTTCTCTTAAGGGGCGCCTGGGTGGCTCAGTGGGTTGGGCCTCTGCCTTTGGCTCAGGTCATGATCTCAGGGTCCTGGGATTGAGGCCCGCATCGGGCTCTCTGCTCAGCAGGGAGCCTGTTTCCCCCTCTTCCTCTGCCTGCCTCTCTGCCTACTTGTGCTCTCTCTCTCTCTGTCAAATAAATAAATAAAACCTTTTTTTTTTAAAAAAAAGGAGTTTTCTTAAGACACGGTTTTCCGGGCACCTGGGTGGCTCAGTGGGTTAAGGCCTCTGCTTTCGGCTCAGGTCATGATCTCAGGGTCCTGGGATCGAGGCCCGCATCGGGCTCCCTGCTCAGCAGGGAGCCTGCTTCCCCCTCTCTCTCTCTGCCTCCTTGTGATCTCTCTCCCTCTGTGAAATAAATAAATAAAATCTTTAAAAAAAAAAAAAGATTAAAAAAAAAAAAAAAGACACGGTTTTCCCTTGGGATAGCTAAGGTAATGCAAAGCTGTGGGATTTGTTGTCAGTGTGAGCTCAGAAGGTCACGAAGGAACAAAGTGCCAGGCAGCCAGATTTCTGTGTGTGGACGGCCCAAAGGTGAGCTGTCTCAGTGTCTCAGTCACATACAGGCATATTAAAATTTTTGAATTTGAGAAAAATCAATTCAAATAAGGGAGCATCTGATCTAGCAGACAGAACAGCACTTCAAGGAACTACACAATATCAAAGACTTCTATAGGCAGAAGGGAGCAGACACAAGGAAGTTATGCTGGGCAAAAGAGCGGGTTGGTTATCACAAGATTACTTTCCTTTAGGGGATGGTTGGGGCTTTCAGTCATAGGACCTATAAATAGTGCTGATCAGCTGATTCCTGACTGGTTTAGGAGTCCATTTCTGGGCGAGTGAAACTGCAATTGAGTCTTGGATTAGTGCTGTAGGGTTTAGCCTAAATGAATCCATTTTGGACCTACTGTCTTATTTTTAACTTTGTGCTTTCCTCATTTAAGGTCCCATATTACTACTGATAAGTATTTCCCTTTAATTTTTTTAAATTAGTGTTTATTTATTTATTTAAGTAATCTCTACACCCAAAGTGGGGTTGGAACCCAGCACCGCGACAAGATCAAGAGTTGCATGTTCTACTGACTAAACCAATCAGGAACCCCCCTCTTTTATTTTAATCAATTATATTTGGGTTATGTTTTTTTTTTAAGATTTTTATTTATTTGACAGAGAGAGAGAGATCACAAGTAGGCAGAGAGGCAGGCAGAGAAAGAGGAGGAAGCAGGCTCCCTGCCGAGCAGGGATCCCAGGACCCTGAGATCAAGACCTGAGCTGAAGGCGCGGCTTTAACCCACTGAGCCACCCAGGCGCCCCTATAGGCAGTTTTTAACTTACAAACAAGTGAAACAGGCGCCTGGGTGGCTCAGTGGGTTAAAGCCTCTGCCTTCGGCTCAGGTCATGATCTCAGGGTCCTGGGATCGAGGCCCGCATCGGGCTCTCTGCTCCGCAGGGAGCCTGCTTCTTCCTCTCTCTGCCTGACTCTCTGCCTACTTGTAATCTCTCTCTCTCTGTGTCAAATAAATAAATAAAATCTTTAAAAAAAAAAAAAAGACAAACAAGTGAAACATTCACATAGGAATTTCAGCCTCCCACTGCCAATAAATTCTGAAAAACAATGGAGCTTTTGGTGAATCCTGGGCTGTGAATGTGAAGGAAGGGAAGATTCCCCAGGTCAAGAGGAGCCTAGGCTAGCGGACTCTAAAGACAATCTTACTGGCTTACTTATCTGTAGGCCACTTTCTCATCTCCCAATCTTTCCACATATTGCCTAAAATTCTACCATCTAAAAATAAATAAATAAACAAAATAAATTAAATAAATAAAAATCTACCATCTACAGTTTGTTTTGATTAATAAAATTCAAATGCACCTGAGAGAGAATTCAAGCAAACTTTTTAAGGCTAATGGGTGCATAGGATGCCTGGCTGGCTCAATTGGTACAGCATATGACTTTTGATCTTGGGTTGTGAGCTGAGCACCATGCTGAGTGTGGAGATTACTCAAAAATAAAAAATCTTTTAAAAAAAATAGTGGGGGCATGACACAAAGGACATAGAAGCCAAATTGGGGGAAATTTACATATCAAAAGGAATAATGACTGCAATTGATCATAAAACATTTAAGAAATAAAAAACCCAGGGCAATGTGATTATAGAAGACAATGTCCTTATTTTTAGGTTATGCAGGCTAAAGTACTAGGGGGAAAAGTGTAGTGATGTTTGCAATGTATTTCCATACAGAAACACAAAATATATGGCAAATGGTCATCAATTGTTGAATCTGATTGGTAGGTATAAAGGTGATTGTCACACAGTTCTTTCCATTTTCCTGTATTTTAAAAAAATTCTATAATTAAAATAGAAAAAAAAAGTAGCCCTGAGAGAATTAAAGGTATATCAGTCAATTTGGATGTTAATCTCCTTTTTTCAATCAGATTACTTTCTTCCTAACAATAGCTGAGACCAACTGTACTGATAGCAACCCCCACCCAATTTTTTCTTCAGTTTTAAACTTCATACTATCTTCAGTGTGTACACTGATATTTCTCATCCACAAAGAAGCCAGGTTGGTACCTAATGTTAAAATTAACAGAGTAAATCAAAATTAGGGTGATGGGGGGGATAGTAGTGGTGCTGGTGGTGGAAAACTGCAGTTGAGAAATTAAGATAAAACTGAGGGCTGGCTATGGAGAGCTACCAAGATACCACAATAAGAAATGCCACATCGAGGTGGTTACATAGAGCACTGCTGGTTGGAGAGAAGTAATCCTGAGCTGGGGAAACTGTCCACCAAAATTAATTCAATCCCCTTTCTAGGGCTTCCATCTCCTTCTTCTTACTTCATCTGCCAGGCTTCCTCCTCATGATGTGGGAAACAAAGGCCGAAGGAAATGTGGATAAAATTAAATGTCCTTATAATCTGCAGCCCATGGACACATGGACAAATACTTGCGGCAGGCAGAGTGTAACATTCCTCTAGGAAGCTCCCAACTGTCTTGCTGTTAATGCCTTGCTAGAGGGAAAAACAACCTTGGCTTGACAATAAATAGCAAGGCCTCAGGTTTCAGGAGTCTTCTTTTAGCATATGAAAATCCTCTTGGAACTTCCCTTATCTTTACTTCCCCCAAACCCCAAAGTATAATAATCTGTTGCTTCCCACAATCCTGGGGCAGCAGGGGGCAGCAGCTTCTTCTGCCCACGGGTCCTGTCCCCATACTTTAATAAAACCACCATTTTGCACCAAAGACATCTCAAGAATTCTTTCTTGACCACCGGCTCCTGGACCCCACCAAACCTCACCTATATTCAAAAACTACATCTGCTGGGATGCCTGGGTGGCTCAGTTGGTTAGGCGTGTCTGCCTTTGGCTCAAGTCACGATCCCAGGGTCCTGGGATCATGTCCCACATCCCGCTCCTTGCTTGGCAGGGGGCTGCTTCTCTCTCTGCCTGCCCTGCCTACTCTGCCTGTTCTCCCTGACAAACAAACAAACAAACAAATAAATACTCTTTAAAAAATTCAAAATGTTAAAAAAAAAAAAAAACACCAAACTACATCTACCTTGGGCTCAGGTCATGATCCCAGGCTCCTGGGATCGAGCCCCACATTGGGCTCCCTGCTCTGTGGGAAATCTGCTTCTCCCTCTCCCACACCCCTGCTTCTGTTCCCTCTCTCACTGTGTCTCTCTCTGTCAAATAAATAAAAATAAAAAAACCCACAAAAAACAATAAACTACATCACTAACACCTGGATCTTATTTCATGCTCAATTCCTCTCAAACTCATTCAAAGTCTATCTTTAGCTCTGAGGATTGGAGTTGACAGTTCATCCTCAACTTCACCAGTTCTGAGTCCCTCTAGCCCCAGGTCATTTCAGTACTACCAACCATGCACTACCATGCATGCTGGGTGGGACAATAAGTGCTTTACCTGCTAGAGTTCAGAGCAATCCTGTAAAAACTGAAGCCTCAAAACTGTCTGATGGTTTCTCCTATCACAGCAAAACCCAAAATTCTTACAATGTCCTACATGTTCTGCATGATCACATCTCCTATCATCTCTGATCTTATTCCAGTTCTCTTCCGGCTCACTCACTCTGCTTCTACCAAATGAACTTCCTGGCTCAAATACTCCTGACAAGACCCAGTTTCAGGATGTTAAAAAGAAAGCCACTGGCCCAAGATGGAGTCACTTGCCCCACCACAGCAAATCAAGACTTAACTGCAGTTTCAAAACTCCTTCTCCAGGAGTGGAATCTTAAGCCAAAATCTGGGATTTTCTGGTAGGCACCACAGAGGTAATCTGTCACCTGGGCCCTCTCCACCCACCCTAAAGGAAGATGAGGTAATCGATGTAATAAGACAACTTTCCCCTGAATTCTTCCCCTTAGGGGAAGGACCTTGTTTGAAACAATCCTTTCTTTCCTTTCGCTCATAACTTCTCGCCCTACCCTTCTTTCTATAAAAGCCTTCCATTTTGTACAACTCCTCACAGGAGGCCCTTTGACTTGCTAGGTGGGATGCTCTCTAATTCATGAATTGTTTAATAAAGCCAATTTGAACTTTAAAGTTTACTAAGTTGAATTTTGCTTTTTAAAAAACAAGGATCTCTGCGCTTGCTATTTTCTATTCCTATATAATTTATTTATTGTCTGCCTCCCTCAGTTTGAATGTAAGCTCCATGAATGTTGTTTTTCATCTTTTTTCCCCCTTGTATCCCTAGCACCTAAAACATTTTCAGGCATATGGTTGGTGCTCAATAAATATTCTTTTTTTTTAAAGATTTTATTTGTTTATTTATTTGACACAGAGAGAGAGATTACAAGGAGGCAGAGAGGCAGGCAGAGAGACAGGGAGAGGAGGAAGCAGGCTCCCTGCTGAGCAGAGAGCCCAATGCGGGCCTCGATCCCAGGACGCTGAGATCATGACCTGAGCCGAAAGCAGAGGCTTTAACCCACTGAGCCACCCAGGCGCCCAATAAATATTTTTTGAGTGAGTAAATAATCAGTGAATGATAAGCCACTTGCCAGATCTTAAACAAATTACCATAGCTTAAAGGTGCCACCAGCAAGACCCCCAACAACCCCCTTCTTTTTTTTTTTTTTTTTTAAGATTTTATTTATTTATTTGACAGAGAGAGATCACAAGTAGGCAGAGAGGCAGGCAGAGAAAGAGGAGGAAGCAGGCTCTCTATGCAGGGCTGGATCCCAGGATCCTGAGATCATGACCTGAGCCAAAGGCAGAGGCTTTAACCCACTAAGCCACCCAGGCCCCCCAACAACCCCCCTTCTTCATAAGAATGTTAACCTTATCTTTTAGAGGCAATCAACAGGAAGAGCTCCTGCTGGCCTAGACCAGTTTGAACTCAACCACCGACTCACACCTACACAGATGGACCTCTGCAGGTGGGCCCAGGCGTGTTGGACAGCTATCTCTCCCTCATTATGTTAAAATCTCCACCCAAGGAGGAGTACAAACCTTGTTAACATAACATAGAACGCATGTATAGGCATGTTTCCTAAATATGCATGCATAAGCTTATGCTCACCTCTACATATGATGACAAAACTCCCCTTTCTGAATATTTACCCTAACCCTAAATAAAAATAATGCACTCAGGGCACCTGGGTAGCTCAGTGGGTTAAAGGCTCTGCTTTTGGCTCAGGTCATGGTCTCAGGGTCCTGGGATCAAGCCCCGAGTCCAGCTCTCTGCCGGGAGTTTGCTTCCTCTTCTCTCTCTGCCTGCCTCCCTGCCTACCTGTGATCTCTCTCTCTGTGTCAAGTAAATAAATAAAATCTTTAAAACAAAAACAAAAACAAAAACGCACTCACCCCTGCTTGGGGAGTCAGAGGTTTGGAAGTTATTTCCTGTGATCTCCTTATTTGCTGCAAATAAAGTTTCCTTTGTGTGAAAACTCCATTTGGTATAGTTCTTTATTTGTAACTCACCAAGGAGCAAACTCCTTAGTTCAGTTAAGAAGGGATACAATGTTCCAATTGGCCAGGCCTAAGACAATGTGGCTTCTATGGTCAGGCATGGGGATCAGCTAGCTCTCCCTGAACCATATAGTCTAAGAATGAGAAGTGGGTAATTCCATAAAAAAATCAGAGTGTGATTACTAGAAGGAAACTAGATGCTAGGCAGGTGAAATCACAGATACCCATTCCACAAGATGTCACAAGAGAAGCACAGGGAAGTCATTTGTAAAAGACCTATTACAAAGACTTTTAGCCTTTTCAAACTTCCAAGTTGGGACCTGTCTGAGAGAGAGCATAACCAGTGTGCATTCATCAATACGTCTAGTATCAAATTACCTCATCCTTAAAATCCTCCACGTGTGTGTGTGTGTGTGTGTGTGTGTGTGTGTGTGTGTGTGTGTGTGTG